>JASVEL010012417.1:0-294796 GCA_032618575.1 Nicotiana noctiflora | reverse complement strand
TCTCACGGAGTGCTCAAATGGGCAAAAATCGCTCGTATCCGCTCATTTGTCTTTGCACAAAAAACTCTTCATGTTTACGCGCAAAGAGGGGCAGCTGTGAGCACATGATTTTTGACCTATAAGAGAAATACTCCCAAAAAATTCACAATAAAACAAGTTTATTTTGCTTGCAATTGTTGTGATTTTTGTATTATTTTTCTTGATTTGTTTGCATTGTGCATATTTGTTTGTTTAAATAAATAAAAATATAAGAATATATTGCATTTGTATATGAAATTCAAGTTTATAATTAGGAATAATTAGGTTTATCTTAAAATATATATATAATCATAAAAATATGTATGTTTTGCATTTTTAGTATTTAATATCCAATTTGTGCGACTTTATTTAATTAACGTTATTTTGTGTAATAATTATTATTATAAGTTAATTAGTGGTTTAAGATAGTTTTGGGTTTTATAATTTAGTCTTAACATATTTTTATTATTTCATAATAAATAAAAAAAATTATATAGATAAGATAAATTCGGAATTGGGCCTCTTTTTAAATTTTAAACCACGGCCCAAACCTATTCTACCCAACCCAAAACTCCATGACCCATAACACAACCCATGACCCATAACCCAAACCCATAACCCATTTCCTATTCTTACTATTCAAAACACAAACCCTAAACCTAAAAAACATAACACACACAAAAGCCTCCACTACACTATTCTCTCTTCTTCCTCCTTCTTCTTCACCTCACCCCTCCCATCCATGGCTGCCCGTCCAGCAGCTACACCAGCCCTCCCCACCATGAATGACCCTTTTCCGTTCGTCCAGCAACCCGTCAACCACTGCTAATACACACACATTCTTTGCTAATTCTATACCAATTTCTCTTCACTGTATAGCCAGCACAATGAAATTCCGATCTTGGCTTGCAACCTGCTCCTCCCACGTCACACTGCTCTAAACGACGTCCCGCCAGCTCCACCCTTCATCCACCTCTTCGCCAAACAACCCCCCTCCCCGTTTCATTTTTTGTTATTTTATTTTTCTTTCTTTCTTCTTTTATTTCTTCTTTATGTATATATATAGCTGCTCCTCCCACGACCACAGCCCCAACACCCCTCCCCATCGTCCCTGACCTTGCTGTCACGACGAGCAGCAACTCTAGTATGTATGTATGAATAAAGTATATAGAAACCCTTGTTATGTATGTGTATATACTATGTATATATTATGTATATACATGTATATATGGGTATATTATATGTATACATATGTTCCGGATAGTATATTTATGTATATATATATTTTGGGCAGATTGTTATATATATATATGTTATGTATATATACGCATATACAAGTGTATATGTATGTATATATATATATATATATATATATATATATATATATATATATATATATATATATATATATATATATATATATATATATATATTCTTTTTCGGATATATTTTCGGATGTTGATAATATATATTTGATTTTGTTTATTACTTGTTGTTTATTATGTTCTTGATTATTTCTTCATCTATGTGCTTTAATTATGTGTTTATTTAGTTTTTAACATAAAAATGTTTAGTTAATCATTTGAATGTTTATTTTGATTGTAATGTTGTTAGATTTAATTTGTAGTTCAATTAATTATTGAGTTTTAGTATTTTGAATTTATTTTATTGTTGCGATAAAATCTAGATCTAAGTTATAAATTTTTTGATCTTGTTAAGATGAATTTGAATTTAGTGATTAAAGTTTGTTTATTTGTTATTTTTAAAATTTTTGATATTATTGTTGAATCTGGAAGAATAGTTGATATGCATGTTCAAAATAATTCCAGATTTTGATTTTGTTATTCTTCATCTAGTTTCAATATGTTGTTTGAATTTGGTTAAAATTGGTTAAATTTGTCATATTTTAGTTGTTTGATTTAGGTGAATTGGTTATAGCTTATAATGGTAGAATAGTAAATTTCAGTAATTTGGGGGGTATTTTGGTCATTAAAATGTTGACAATTATTTGAATTAAAGTATTTTGTCCATTAGTTAATTAAATATTATTTAAATTAGAGTGGAAGATAAAATATTTTATAGTGGTAGCTAAAGTATTAATAAAATAAGTATAGTGATGAACAAAACATAGTGTAGTGGGATTTACAGTATAATTAAAATAAAGTAGTGGATTGTGGGGTTCAAGAAAGTGAAATCTTTTACTTTTTTAATTTATAGTGGTCTGTTCTTTTAATTAAAGAAAAAAGATGTCTTACTTAAATATAGAAGAAGGGGGATCAGAAGTTAAAAAAAAAATAGAGAAAATATTTGAGAGAGATTTAAGAGTTAAAAATATTAGAAGTAAGGAACAAGAGATAAAAGATTAATATAATTATCAATAGTTTCTTTATAAAAATACAAAAACCGAAAACAAAATTTAGTTTACAAAATATATTATCAAGTTTCAGTTCTTTGTTACGGGTTTTTATTCCGATTCTGGATTGAGTTAAATAATACTGTTTTCTTTTAAATAAGTATAAGTAAGTAATATATATAAAAATTTAACATATCTTCTAATAAGTATAAGTAATTAAGGACAATTATTGTTCCTTTAATTATTTGTAAATAGTTAATTTCATTGGTTTAAGCCAATTAAAATATGTGTTTAAATTAGTTGTAAAATAATTGTTTTAATTTGTAAATATTATTTGTCAATTTTGTATTTTATTCAAGTTTAGATTTTAGCCATGTCTGCTTCTATTAAACAGTTATTTTAATATAGCAAACAATATATCACAATTTGAGTATGTAATCAATTAAGATTTTATCTTTTATTGTACAAAAAATAAGTTTAAATAAATAACAATTGTAGTCATTTTAAGTTTGTTTTAAAGATGAATTTAGTTTTAAATAATTCTATTAGTTTTTAATATATTACAAAAACAAGTCTTAATTTTATTTTAATCAATTTCTTTTAATACAAGTTAAGAATTTTTGTATTTATTTATTAAATTAAAAAAATTCGAAAATAATTTTATTTTATTCTATTTCATTAATATTTACCATAAATTAATTGGATGTATTTCATATTTTTATTTTATTAATTAATTAGGATTTTTATGTATTTATTATAAAAAAAATTAATAAAAAAATAAAAATGTAGTCATTTTAAGCTTTCTTTAAAAAATAAAGGAGGCGTGTCTAGCCATATCAATGTATAAATACAGGGCTCTCATTTGGCTTAAATAAAAATATTTAGAAATTCGGGATTGGTCGTTTAGTGAATTTTCACGGCCTCCTCAAAATAATAACGCGTTAATAGCTTTAGGCGCGTATTTAATAAATGTATCTCCCTAAACTCGGGTGCACATTTATGTGACCCAAATCCAAATCTCAACAGACTCAAAATGTGTTGATAATCACGGGCACATTGATTGTGACGTGATTTGAAATGCATTTTCTTGATGTTACAATTATTTTATTAAAATAATGGATATGCACATGGATTAAAAGCATGGTATAAATCAGATAAATAAGCCGAATATGACAATTGAGCGACCCTGCTAGAACCACGGAATTCGAGAATGCCTAACACCTTCTCCGGGGTTAACAGAATTCCTTATCCGGATTTCTGGCTCGTGGACTGTTAAACAGAGTCATTCGCTTCCTTGATTCGAGATTCAATCGGTGACTTGGGACACCTTAAATCTCCCAAGTGGCGACTCTGAATTAAATAAAATAATCCCATTTTGATTGTCCTTTAATTGGAAAAACTCTCTTTGCCCCCTCGCGGGTTAGCAAAAAAATGAGGTGTAACAGTTGGGATGGTACTTGTGGAACTTGCAAAGCGGCTCTCTTTTTTGAGGTATTTTCTTGTTTTTGGGGTAGCCGGATGGTGCTATAGTGAGGTTTACTGGTATGGCATTGTATTACGTACTTCAACATGGGCATGATGATTCGCTTGTCGTACTAGACATCAAATTGTACTTGGTTGATGGTTTTGAGCATGGTGACTTGAGGTGTCTCAAGTGAACTAGTGTCTGAATAGGGTCGCGCATGACAACTAAGCTATGTGGAGGTATGACCTCGCGGTTAGATTCGGGTGTTCTGTTTTTATGATGTGAGAAGAGTTCTCAGCCTTGTGTTGCGGCGGTACTAGTGAGCTTGTAGTACAACTCTTCATTTGAGTCATTTTCATGAATTAGTATACTCGGACTGTTGCTTATTGGTGCGCGTACTGTGCGAGTTGTGGCTTAGGCATGTAATGGTATGTCATATCACTAGAGTAGTGTGTTGGATTAGAAGAGATCAAACGGATAATTAATGAATACAAATAGATTCAGTTTTAGCATGTTGGAAGGATAATATCGAGCTTCGGTTCAGAAATTTGATATAGCATTTGCCAAAGAAGAAGTGGCTTCATGAATGGTTGATATGGGAAATGGTTATGGCTTACCGCGTGATTTAGTTATCATTGGCAGTATATAAAAGCGTTGATATGAGACTTTAGTTAATAAGAGTTTTTTTATTGGTATTTGGGTGTTGTGTGCAACTGTTGTGAATAGAAGCTATCTCTAAAATCGTTTGAGTTATGTGGTCTATCATTTAATTTCACTAGAGGTTGTAGGTATCGATTATTACAGCTCGTTCAGGCATATTCTGAATATAGATGTGAGGTTCTGACCTTGTGTATGATTTCGGAAATGGAAATGTGGTTCTATGGTTCATGGACTAGATGGATTGGGAAATTTCAGCTATGTTGTGTTATCTGACCTATGCGAGATAGGGTGATGTGGTATCACCCCCGGGGTATATGCATGGTAAGGTTATTCAGCTATTGGTTGGCTTCTAGGACAACTCTGGGTACGCTAGAGGACCAGCGTTTGTTTAAGTTGGGGAGGATGTGATGACCTGACTCGTCGTCTTATAAGTTATGATCTGTTTTACCTATTTCCAATTTCTTTATGCTTCATTATCCGTATCTTATGTGATCGAGTTGGTTTGGAGTGTTTTGATAAGAAATAGGACACTTAGTCTCGTTTAAGAAGGCTTAAGTTGGAAAAGTCAACTAGATGTTGACTTATGAGTTGGAGGGCTCGGATGTGATGTCGGTGGTTCGGTTAGCTCCGGAAGGACATTTCTGACTTAGGAGTGTGATCGGCATTTAGTTTAGAGGTCCCGTGTAGAAATAGACTTGATTTGGCGAAGTTAGTATTTTGGCAAAATTTCGGTTAAGAGGTGAGATTTTGATCCGAGGATCGGAATGGAATTTCATCAATTTTGTAGCTTCGTTAGGAGATTTTGGTTGTGTATGCAAAATTTTAGATCATTCGGAGGTGTTTTGGTTGGGTTTTTTATCGAATGCGTGTCTCAGAAGATTTGGAAGAACTTACGCTTGAATTTGGTGTAATTTGATGGTTTAGGTGTTAATTGTGGTGTTTTGATAATTGAAACAAGTTTGAATAACATTATAAGATATCTTAGTGCGTTTGGTTAAAGTCCCAGGGAGCCTCGGGGTGAATTCGGATGGTTAATGGAAAATTTTGAAGTTGGAAAATTTCATAATAGACGAAAGTTGTAAATCAGTGCGCACAAAACCTTCACTTTAAACTATCATATCTCCAGTTATATAAGTAGTTAGGTTATGCACAACCTATCATATTAAAGCTCTTTGAGACTAATTTCCAACGCAACAAACGGTTCATCATTTGGAGGTGTATATAGAAAGTTATGGTCATTTTCGTGTTATCAGCGCCCTGTGTAGCGCTGGACGCTAGCCGTGGCACCCGAAATTTTAAGCTACTGAATCCAGTGCTACAGGCAGCGTCCAGCGCCACCTATGGCGCCCGAAACAGCCTATAATACTCATTTTGGAGTTCATTCTTACCCATTTATTTTGGACGAACTATGAGGTCTTCTTCCACCCTCTCAAGACCTTCAACTCCCCCAATCTTCATGGTAAGCAATCTCCATTATCTTGGTGTGAAATTCCATCATTTAAATACTATTATGATGAAATTCTCTCATAACACTTAGATTTTCAAGAAATTTCTTCAAGAACTCAAAGGAGGGTTTTACAAGATTTCTTCCAAAAGGTAAATCCTACAGCTTAAACTTACATATATGGATATATTATGGGAATAAGAGTATGAATCAAGTATTACAACTTATTGTATGATGATTGGAAGCCATAAATTCCCAATATAAATACATCGTTATTGTAGAGATTGAAATGTGGATATTTGATAGGATTTGTTGGTTGGGTGTGAAAGGATGGTCATACATGTGTAGTTGGAAGTTATAAGTTGGTTAGGAATGATGATGAGATGAATTGTTGGTTAATAGTGATAGTTGGAGGAACCAATACTATAGTTATGAGGTGTAAATATATATGCTTACAAGGTGTTTGATAATATGCCTAAATGACATACGTTATGGAATTTGTTACTAATATTGGCCCTATTGAATGTTGTATTGTAGATTGAAGTTACATAACTGTATTGGATCATTGTGGTATTATTTAAGGGACGAATTTTAGATATGTATGGCTTAAACCATGTCTTTTAGAAATCGAGCTTCATCGATGTTTGTGTAATTTTGATAGATTTGACGTACGTTTGATCAATTTGATGGGCAAAGGCATCGCGAATTAAAGAAATAGCTGGTTTAAGGTTAGTAATAAATGTAAATGTTGTGTCGAGGGTTTGAAATCCCGAATTTGCATTTCATAATGCTATAATGAGGTGACTTGCACGCCGGATAACGGGCGTGGGGTAGAGAACCATTGGGAATTGTGACTTGGTCCGTTCCGCTTAAAACAAATACTACCAATTTGCTTGGAATTGAATTGATATCCTAATAAATGGATTAATTATCATAGTTGGGGCTTCGTGCCAACTATTTGAATCCTTCAAGGATTGCTTATTGGTTTCTTACTATGTGTACAGAAAATTGAACTCAGTCCTAGTATTACATACTGTTTTGCAAACTTAGCAACTTTTCTCAAAATTTGGGACTTAAATGATATTTCTAATGAAGTTTGGGCTTAATAATTTATCTGCTATTATGCCGAGAGGCTTATGTGATTTTGGACTGATTATGGAATCGGGCTACGCGCCGCAACGGTATTATATTGATATTGATATGAGGTCGAGGGCCTAGAGTTGATGCCACGAGATGGCTTGAGATTTGTGCTTGGTCTGTAAGAGCCCCTCAGAGTCTGTACACACCCCTAGTAAATGTCGTAGATGATAAATAAATGCATGGCTGGGGCTGCACGCTGCAGTGGGTACTAGAGAGTAACGGTTTATGTGCTGTATTTCATATTTGACTATCATTATTTATTTCTTTGTTACAGAATTATTAATTTTGTTGGTTATCTTAAATGATGTTAGCTGGTGAATTGTTGTGATTATAACTTATCTTGTGCCTATTTAGGATTTCTTACTCTCAACCCTTATTTATGTTTATTACTCTCTGGGTTGGAATACTCACTTTACTCCCTACACCTTCTGTGCAGATACAGATGCACCTACTAAGGTTGAGTGAGACTATCTTTGTCGAGCATCATATCCGGGGGCATTAAGGTAGCTGCATGGCATTTGCAGTCCTGATCTTCCCATCTATCCTTTTTTTATTCTGTATTTTCTTTAGAAAAATATGTAGTAGGTTGACACTCGTGTATTAGAGGCTCAGACTTGTGACACCTGATCATTCGAGCCACGTGCTAGTATTTCTACATTGGGGTTTTCCGCATGTTTGACTATATCTCTGACTTTCAGTATAATGACTTAGGAATTAATTGTGTTAATTGAACCATAAATTATAGAGAGGGGGATTTGGTTGGTAAATTGGTCGGGTTTACCTAGTAGTGTATTGGGCACCATCATGACTGGGATTGTCACGACCCAAATCCGGTCGTGATGGCGCCCAACAATTAAGCTAGGACAACCATACCACAATTACTTAACACATCGAATATCAGTCCCAAATGGACATTCCAAGAAGAATATATGAGTCAAAGAACTCCAATAATAATAGTAATAAACAAAATACTGACACTCCCAAAGATCTAGAGTCACAAGTCTAGAGTCTCTAACAAAACTCAACAGGAATAGAGAGTACTGTATAGAAATACTCAAGTCTGAATACAAAATACAAAATAACAACTGGAAATGGAGAGGAGAAGCTAGGTTCTGCGAACGTAGGCAGCTACCTCAGCAACTCGGTATGACACTGCAAACGCTAGAAATGCCTGTCTACTGCTCCTGAGTACCTGAGTCTGCACGCAAAAGGTGTAGGGAGTAGGGGTGAGTACTACGTACTCAGTGAGTAATAAATATATATAAGTAGCTGAAAATAAGAAATCCACAGAATACCACATAATGAAGATAAACTATAGTTTGATTCCTCTTACGAACTAGCATCAACAGTAAAATACAGCTACCACAGAGTAATTCAACAGATAAGGATGCAATGCAAAGCACATAACCGCTATGGCATGTAGCCCGATCCATTTAACGCCGACGGCGCTCACTGGGGGTGTGTACAGACTCCGGAGGGGCTCCTACAGACCAAGCGCAATACTGCTGCGGCGTGTAGCCTGATCCTCATATCAACCACTGCGGCGTGCAGCCCGATCCATCGTCAGTCCACATAAATCAGATAAGTCACAAAACAGTTCATTTATCTTAATTCCAATTTTTAGTTCATAATTTATGAAAAATACTTTAACTTTATTAAATTTGCAAAAGCCGGTGACTTAGCATATCAATAATGTGATTTCAATTTCCAGGACTGAGATCAGTGATTTAAGAAAATATAGCTATCACATAAATATTGTCCTCTAAGGACGCTACAGGTCGGCACAATGCCCCAAACAAGGCTTACATCCCACAAATATATCAAATACAGTGTATTTCCAACACTAATAACATATTATTCCTTTCCGGGATGGACCAAGTCTCAATCCCCAGTCACAATTAATCCCGCACCTGCCACGGTGTGCGAGCCACGCCCTACTAGCGTCACAATGTGCTAAGCCGGGGTTTCGAACCCTCAGGCTACCATATACACAAACTACTCACCTCTAGCCGGCCGTAGACTCGTCCGCGATGCCTTTTCCTTTGAAATTCGTTGCCTCGTGCGTAGAATCTAGTCAAATCACAATAATTATATCAAATACGGGTCAAAGAATCATAACACATTTCAATTTACATGAAATTCACATAAATACACTAAGTTGGTAAAACCCGACCTCGGGCCCACTGCTCGGAAAATTCCGAAATTAGTACCAACGCGATCCTCATCTCGCTACGAGTCCGTGCATATAAAATTTATCAAAATCGGAGTTCAAATGGCCTTCTAAAACTCAAAATCCCGTTTTCAATACCTAGGCCACAATTCTTCAAGATTTCTACCCAATTTCATGAAGATTGATGTTAATTCTACCATAAAATTATGTTTTTGAGTCAAGAATCTTACCTCCGATGAATACCCGATGATTTCTCAATGTTTTCCTCGCGTTTTCTTCTCTCTAGGGCTGAAAATTGTGTTTTGGGTTAATGAACCCGTGAGCCTTCTGTTCTGTGATTTAATTCACTGCCAGACCCGTTTGCTCTATGCGGCTTCCACGCGTTCGCGATGCCCAGTTCCCTTTTACTCTTCGCGAACGCGACGCCTACCACGCGTTCGCGATGTTCAACTTTGGCTTACCCTACGCGAACGCGAACTCCACCACGCGTTCGCGATGAACAAAATTCCTAGCGCCTATTTTCCTTCTACGCGTTCGCGGCACCCCCTCACGCGAACGCGAAGCTTCACCCTCATGCCCCTATGCGAACGCGACGGCCCTGCTCGCGAACGCAATGCTTGATCCGCCTGGCCTTCGCGAACGCGTTAAATGCCTGGACAGAACCTACAGTTTTTCTGCAGATTTTTGCCAAGTCCAAATGCCCGGTTGATGGTCCGAAATCGTCCCGAGGCACTCGGAACCCCAACGAAAACCACCAACATACTCCAAAACATGATTCGCACTTGTTCCAATCATAAAAACACTATCCTAAACATAAAAATTTACCATTTACACACGAATTCAAGCCTAAGTTTCTTCAAAACTTTCAAAACTAACATTCAACCCAAAACCCGATCAAACAATGTCCGAATGACCTGAAAATTTGCAAACATATCCAAAATCACATAACGAAGCTACAGAAATTGTCGGAATTCCATTCCGACCCCGGATCAAAATATCACCTACCATCCGGTTTTCGCCAAAATTCAACCTTCGCCAATTCAAGCCTAAAACTACACCGGACCTCCGAATTCAATTCCCATTGCTCTCCTAAGTCATAAATGATCCCCCGAAACTAGTCGAATCATCAGAATCCGGTTCCGAGCATTCTAACACAATAGTCAACTCTAGGTTGACTTCCCATTTTTAAGCTTTCTTCAAACATACTATTTGCTTCATTTTCAATCCGAATCACTCCTAACTCACCCGATATACTCTAATACTGATATAAAAGCATAAGATATGTAAATGTAAGGTAACGGGGTGGTAATTCCCGTAACGACGGGCCGGGTCATTACATTCTCCCCAACTTAAACAAACGCTCGTCCGCGAGCGGGTTAAGAAACATACCTGGAGTATCAAACAAGTGTGGATATCTGCTCCGCATCTCCTGCTCGGTCTCCCATGTTGCTTCCTCCACGGGACGACCTCTCCACTGCACTTTCACTGAAGCTATGTCCTTGGATCTCAGCTTACGAACCTAACGATCCAGAATGGCTACTGGCTCCACATCATAAGTCAAGTCCTCAACTAGCTGTATCGTGCTGAAGTCTAACACATGAGTCGGGTCTCCGACATACTTCTAGAGCATGGATACATGGAACATCGGGTGAACTCCCGACAAACTAGGTGGAAAAGCAAGCATATAGGCCACCTCCCCAACTTTCCTAAGCACCTCAAAAGGTCCAATAAACCTTGGGCTCAACTTCTCTTTCTTTCCAAACCTCATAAAACCCTTCATAGGCGAAACCTTCAGCAACACCTTCTCACCCACTGAATAGGACACATCTCGGACCTTCCGGTCCGCATAACTCTTCTCACGCGACTGAGCTGTGCGAAGTCTCTCCTGAATCACCTTCACCTTGTCTAAGGCATCTTGGACCAACTCTGTCCCCAATAACCTAGCCTCACCGGGCTCGAACCAACCGACTGGAGACCTACACCGCCTCCCATATAAAGCTTCATACGGTGCCATCTGAATGCTGGACCGATAGCTATTATTATAAGCAAACTCCGCAAGAGGCAAATAATCAGCCCATGAACCACCAAAATCAATGACACAAGAACGCAACATGTCCTCCAATATCTGAATAGTACGCTCAGACTGCCCATCCGTCTGTGGATGAAATGTTGTGCTCATCTCTACCTGTGAACCCAACTCTCGCTTAAATGTCCTCCAGAACTGAGATGTGAACTGGGTACCTCTGTGTGATATAATAGAAATGGGAACTCCATGCAATCTCACTATCTCACGGATGAATATCTCTGCCAACCGCTCTGAGGAATAAGTAGTACACACTGGGATGAAGTGAGCCGACTTGGTCAACCTATCCACCACCACCCAAACTGAATCAAACTTCCTCGCTGTCCGAGGGAGTCCACTGACAAAGTCCATAGTAATCCTTTCCCACTTCCACTCCGGAATATCAATACGCTGGAATACACCACCAGGTCTCTGATGCTCATACTTGACCTGCTGACGGTTTAGACACCGAGCCACATGGCTCACAATATCTTTCTTCATCTTTCTCCACCAGTAATGCTGCTTCAAATCCTGATACATCTTCGCGGCTCCTGGATGAATAGAATACCGCGAGCTGTGGTCCTCCTCCAATATCAACTCACGAAGGCCGTCAACATTGGGCACGCATATTCGGCCCTGCATCCGCAATACACCATCACTATCAATAGTGACATCTCTGGCATCATCATGCTGAACTCTATCCTTAAGGACAAGTAAGTGTGGATCATCATACCGGCGCTCTCGGATACGATCATATAAAGAAGAACGAGCCATTACACAAGCCATCACCCGACTGGGCTCAGAAATATCCAGCCTCACCATCTGATTAGCTAACGCCTGAACATCAACTGCAATGGGTCTCTCCCCAACTGGAATATACGCCAAACCGCCCATACTAATAGCCTTCCGGCTCAATGCATCAGCCACTACATTGGCTTTCCCGGGATGGTACAAGATAGTAATATCATAGTCTTTAAGCAATTCAAGCCATCTCCGCTGCCTCAAATTTAGATCTTTCTGCTTAAACAAATGCTGAAGGCTGCGGTGGTCCGTATATACATCACAAGATACACCATATAGGTAATGCCTCCAAATCTTCAAGGCATGAACAATAGCAGCTAACTCCAAATCATGAACAGGGTAGTTCTTCTCGTGGGGCTTTAGCTGACGAGAAGCATACGCAATAACTCTACCCTCCTGCATCAGCACACAACCGAGCCCAACTCTAGAAGAATCACAATACACCGTATATAACCCCGAGGCTGATGGCAGCACAAGTACTGGAGCTGTGGTCAAAGCCTCCTTGAGCTTCTGGAAACTCTCCTCGCATTCATCAGACCATACAAATGGAGCATTCTTCTGTGTCAACTTAGTCAACGGTGAAGCAATAGATGAGAAACCCTGAACAAACCGGCGATAATAGCCTGCCAAGCCGAGAAAACTCCGAATCTCTGTAGCTGAGGAAGGTCTGGGCCAATTCTGCACTGCCTCGACCTTCTGTGGATCAACCCGAATACCATCACTGGACACTACATGTCCCAGAAAAGTCACAGTATCAAGCCAGAACTCACACTTAGTGAATTTTGCATAAAGCTCCTCTTCTCTCAACCTCTGCAATACCACCCTCAAGTGCTGTGCATACTCCTCCTGGCTGCGTGAATACACCAGAATGTCATCAATAAACACAATCACAAAAGAATCAAGGTACGGCCGAAATACACTATTCATCAAGTGCATGAATGCAGCTGGGGCATTAGTCAGCCCGAAAGACATCACCAGGAACTCGTAGTGCCCATATCACGTTCTGAACGCTGTCTTCATAATATCTGAGTCTGTGATCTTCAATTGATGATAGCCCGATCGAAGATCGATCTTAGAAAATACACTAGCTCCATGGAGCTGATCAAATAGGTCCTCAATACGAGGGAATAGGTACTTATTCTTCATTGTTACCTTGTTCAGCTGCCTGTAATCAATGCACATTCTTATTGTGCCATCTTTCTTCTTCACGAACAACACCGGTGCACCCCAAGGTGACACACTCGGGCGAATAAAACCCTTATCTAAGAGTTCCTGAAGCTGTTCTTTCAATTCTTTTAACTCTGCTGGTGCCATGCGATAGGGAGGAATAGAAATGGGCTGAGTGCCCGGCACCAAGTCAATACCAAAGTCAATATCTCTGTCGGGCGGCATGCCCGGCAGGTCTGCTGGAAATACATCCGGAAACTCCCTCACAATGGGGACCGAATCAAGATCTGGGTGTCTCAGCCTCAACATTTCTAATGAAGGCCAAATAAGATAAACAACCCTTGCCAATAATTCGTTGGGCCTTTATATAAGAAATCACCCTGTCGGACACATAATCAGTCAAGCCACGCCACTCGATCCTCGGATTACCTGGAATAGCTAGTGTGACTCTCTTGGCATGACAGTCCAGAATCGCATGGTAAGGAGATAGCCAATCCATGCCTAGAATCACATCGAAATCAACCATGCCCAGCAGTAATAAATCAACTCGGGTCTCCGGACCCCCAATAGTAATGAGACAGGATCGATATACCTGATCCACAACAACAGTATCCCCCACTGGGGTAGACACATGTACATGCAAAGCAAGAATACCACGGGTCATACCCAAATGATGTGCAAAATAAGTAGAGACATAAGAATAGGTGGATCCGGGATCAAATAAAACAGAAGCATCCCTGTGGCAGACTAAGATAATACCTGAAATGACCGAATCTGAAGCACTAGCATCCTTCCTATCCGGAAGAGCATAGAAACGAGCCTGGCCTCCACCAGTACGATCCTCACCCCTAGGGCGACCTCTGGATACCTGGCCACCAGTCCTAGCCGACTGTGCTGGCGTTGAAGAAATAGGAGTAGAAGACGAGGGCTGATCCCTCTGCTGAGACCGCTTACGAAGCCACTGAGGACACTCTCTCCTAATATGGCCCAAATCACCGCACTCAAAACAACGGCCTGAAGATGGAAGAAGGGGCTGCTGAGGACCCCTCGCTACAGATGAACCCTGTGCTGAGGAAACAGGAGCAGAGCTCTGAGCTGGAAGAGCACTCAGTGTAGGCTGACTCTGCTGACGGCTCTGCTGACCCTGATAACCCTGATGGCCCTGACGACCACGATCTGATGAAACCCCACTGGACTCTGCACGTCCAGACTGATGAGACCTGAAAGAACGACCCCTGCTATGCTGGGATTAGCCCCTAGATGGAGCACCACTGTAATTGCCAGTACCACGAGGCCTCTTAGCCTCTCTCTCCTCCCGCTCTCTGCGGCGATATGTCTCAATGTGACGGGCAGCATCAACCACCTCCTCAAAGTTAACTGCCGAAGCTCTCTCCCTAGTCATCAATATGCGGATGGGATAAATAAGGCCATTGATAAATCTCCGAATCCTCTCTCGGTCTGTAGGAACCATCCACATGGCATGACGGGCCAACTGTGTGAATCTCATCTCGTACCGAGTAACCGTCATATCTCCCTGCTTCAGCCACTCAAACTGACGTCGCAGCTCCTCTCTCTGAGACTGAGGCACGTACTTCTCCAAAAATACCATGGAGAACTGCTGCCAAGTGAGGGGCGCTGCCCCAGCGGGCCTACGCCTCTCGAAATCCTCCCACCACTGAAATGCTGCACCTGTGAACTGAAAAGTGGTGAATGAAACACCGCTGGACTCTAGAATACCCGCGGTGCGAAGCATGCGCTGACATCTGTCAAGAAAACCCTAGGCGTCCTCGCCCTCAGCACCACTGAATGTCGGAGGCTGTAGCCTCTCAAATCTCTCCAAACGACGCTGCTCATCGTCGGGCATAACTGGAACCATATAAGCAGGAGCTGGTGCAACGGGCGCAACTGGCTGAACTGGCTCGGGTGTGCGGGCCACGGGGGTCTGGTTCCCTCCCCCTGCCTGTGAAGAAGATGCTGCAGCAGTAGCTGCAACTACCTGAGCCAAGCCTGTGCATACTGATAAGATCTGATCCAAGGTTTCCTGAAGACCCGGTATCACAATGGGCACTGCTGGTGCCTGAACCTGAGTTGCCGGAGCGTCTGCCGCTGGAGTCTGGTCCTGAGCCTGGGCCACTGGTGCAGGAATCTGACCCTGAGTCTGGTCAGCTGGTGGGTCAGCAGGTGCTGGTACTGCTGCCTTACCTCTACCATGACCACGGCCTCTGGGTGCCAATGGTGGTCGTCCGCCACGTCCGTTAGCTCGTGTTCTCGCCATCTGCGAGAGAATATAATATGGAAAAATTTAATTTCATGATAACACAAATCGCACGATATGAATCCAAGAAATGAGGTTTTTCCTAAAGTTTCTGTAGCCCTCCGAGGATAGATACGGACGTCTATGTACCAATCCGCGAAAGCCTACTAAACCGGCTCATGACTCGCGAGTCCTAGTAAACCTAGGCTCTGATACCAACTTGTCACGACCCAAATCCGGTCGTGATGGCGCCCAACAATTAAGCTAGGCCAGCCAGACCACAATTACTTAACACATCAAATATCAGTCCCAAATGGACATTCCAAGAAGAATATATGAGTCAAAGAACTCCAATAATAATAGTAATAAACAAAATACTGACACTCCCAAAGATCTGGAGTCACAAGTCTAGAGCCTCTAACAAAACCCAACAGGAATAGAGAGTATTGTATAGAAATACTCAAGTCCGAATACAAAATTCAAAATAACAACTGGAAAGGAGAGGAGAAGCTAGGTTCTGCGAACGTAGGCAGCTACCTCAGCAACTCGATATGACACCGCAAACGTTGGAAATGCCTGTCTACTGCTCCTGAGTACCTGAGTCTGCACAAAAAAGGTGCAGGGAGTAGGGGTGAGTACTACGTACTCAGTGAGTAATAAATATATATAAGTAGCTGAAAATAAGAAATCCACAGAATACCACATAATGAAGCTAAACTACAGTTCGATTCCTCCTACGAACTAGCATCAACAGTAAAATACAGCTACCATAGAGTAATTCAACAAATAAGGATGCAATGCAAAGCACATAACCGCTACGGCGTGTAGCCCGGTCCATTTAACGTCGACGACGCTCACTGGGGGGTGTACAGACTCCGGAGGGGCTCCTACAGCCCAAGTGCAATACTGCTGCGGCGTGCAGCCCGATCCTCATATCAACCACTACGGCATGCAGCCTGATCCATCCTCAGTCCACATAAATCAAATAAGTCACAAAACAGTTCATTTATCTTAATTCCAGTTTTTAGTTCATAATTTATGAAAAATACTTGAACTTTATTAAATTTGCAAAAGCCGGTGACTTAGCATATCAATAATGTGATTTCAATTTCCAGGACTGAGATCAGGGATTTAAGCAAATATAGCTATCACATAAATATTGTCCTCTAAGGACGCTACAGGTCGGCACAAGGCCCCAAACAAGGCTTACAACCCACAAATATATCAAATACAGTGTATTTCCAACACTAATAACATATTATTCCTTTCCGAGATGGACCAAGTCTCAATCCCCAGTCACAATCAATCCCGCACCTACCACAGTGTGCGAGCCACGCCCAACTAGCGTCACAATGTGCTAAGTCAGGGTTTCGAACCCTCAGGCTACCATATATACAAACTACTCACCTCTAGCCGGCCGTAGACTCGTCCGCGATGCCTTTTCCTTTGAAATTCGCTGCCTCGTGCGTAGAATCTAGTCAAATCACAATAATTATATCAAATACGGGTCAAAGAATCATAACCCATTTCAATTTACATGAAATTCGCATAAATACACTAAGTTGGTAAAACCCGACCCGGGGCCCACTGCTCGAAAAATTCCGAAATTAGTACCAATGCGATCCTCGTCTCGCCACGAGTCCGTGCATATAAAATTTATCAAAATCGGAGTTCAAATGGCCTTGCAAAACTCAAAATCCCGTTTTCAATACCTAGGCCACAATTCTTCAAGATTTCTACCCAATTTCATGAAGATTGATGTTAATTCTACCATAAAATTATGTTTTTGAGTCAAGAATCTTACCTCCAATGAATACCCGATGATTTCTCAGTATTTTCCTCGAGTTTTCTTCTCTCTAGGGCTCAAAATTGTGTTTTGGGTTAATGAACCCGTGAGCCTTCTGTTCTGTGATTTAATTCACTGCCAAACCCGTTTGCTCTACGCGTTCGCGTGAGCTTCCACGCGTTCGCGATGCCCAGTTCCCTTTTACCCTTCGCGAACGCGACGCCTACCACGCGTTCGCGATGCTCAACTTTGGCTTACCCTACGCGAACGCGAACTCCACCACGCGTTCGCGATGAACAAAATTCCCAGCGCCTGTTTTCCTTCTTCGCGTTCGCGGCACCCCCTCACGTGAACGCGAAGCTTCACCCTCACGCCCCTACGCGAACACGACTCCCCTGCTCGCAAACGTGATGCTTGATCTGCCTGGCCTTCGCGAATGCGTCCCATGCCACGCGAACGCGAAGGCTTAAATGCCTAGCCAGAAGCTGCAGTTTTTCTGCAGATTTTTGCCAAGTCCAAATGCCCGGTTGATGGTCCGAAATCATCCCGAGGCCCCCGGAACCCCAACGAAAACCACCAACATACTCCAAAACATGATTCGGACTTGTTCCAATCATAAAAACACCATCCTAAACATAAAAATCACCATTTACACACGAATTCAAGCCTAAGTTTCTTCAAAACTTTCAAAACTAACATTCAACCCAAAACCCGACCAAACGATGTCCGAATGACCTGAAAATTTGCAGCCATATCCAAAATCACATAACGAAGCTACAAAAATTGTCGGAATCTCATTCCGACCCCCGGATCAAAATATCACCTACCATCCGGTTTTCGCCAAAATTCAACTTTCGCCAAATTCAAGCCTAAAACTACACCGGACCTCCGAATTCAATTTCGATTGCTCTCCTAAGTCATAAATGATCCCCCGAAACTAGTCGAATCATCAAAATCCGGTTCCGAGCATTCTTAACTACATAGTCAACTCTAGGTTGACTTCCCATTTTCAAGCTTTCTTCAAACATACTATTTGCTTCATTTTCAATCCGAATCACTCCTAACTCACCCAATATACTCTAATACTGATAGAAAAGCATAAGATATGTAAATTTAAGGTAACGGGGTGGTAATTCCCGTAACAACGGGCCGGGTCATTATAGGGATTTAAGGACGTAACAGTGATGTCGTGCAATTTTATACATTATGTTTTGTTCATTTGGTTGGTTAAAGATTTATCCTCTGTCTCTTATTATCATTCCATGTTGTTAGTTACCTTATCTTGCACCCCTTATCGCATGTCCCCTCCCAATAGTACTTTTTAATTCTTTTATTGTTTTTATGTTGCTCCTATATTTCTGTTTGTACGGGTTTAGTTACATGGGTGTCATGTCATTGCCTTGTCACTACTACGTCGAGGTTAGGCTCGATACTTTTCGAGTACATTAGATCGGTTGTACTCATACTACACTCTACACCTCTTGTGCAGATTTTGGTACTGGCCCCGGCTGTCCATGAGGCGTTTCAGCTTGGATTTGCTTTTGGAGACTTGAGGTAGATTTGTTAGCGTCCGCAGATTTTAAAGTCCCCTTCTAGTTTTCCCTTATTTTATGTTCTTATCATTCGAGATATATGTGCTTATATCAAACTCTGTATGTAGAAACCCTAGAAGCTCCTGAATTGTGACTCCAAATACGAGTTGTACCTAGATATTATTATCTGCACTTAGTATTAAATTCAGTTCGACTTAATTGATTTTGCTTATTGAAATTGATTAAAAATTGGCTTAAAAATACTCTAACATTAGTTTTCCCAGCAAGAGAAATGTTAGGCGCCATCACGATCCCGAAGATGAAAATTCCTGATCGTGACAGAAAAGCTTGGCCAAACACTTTTCTCAAAATTGAAATAAAGTATATATAACTTTTCATAATCAGTTCCCAAATGTTTTGAGTTATTAATATTTTGATTTTTATAATAGTTTTCAAAATTTTAATTTTTGTCATAAAAATTTTATTTTAAATGTCTGAATCACCATCCGCAGGTTCAATTCTCGTTGTTAGCTCATAATTCATAATATTAGATAAATGAATAGATATAGAGGATATTTTTGATGTCAAACATTCTCAAATTTGTTCTAATTATTTGAGAAATTCTCATTGGCTAACAAAAGGAGGTGAAAAAACTACTCCTAGAAGCCTAGGTGAATGCAATTTTGCATGGATTAAAGCAAATGCAGAACTCCAAAATGATTTTGGTAACCCATGATAGATCATGCACAAGATAGCTTTAACTTTTTACTATTTTTGAGAATAATTTTTAATTGTTTTTTATTATATTAGTAGTAAGTATATTAGATTTAATTGATATACTTTTAATGTGACGACCCGACCCGTCGTCACATGAGTTACCGCTCTATTTCCTCATATTATCTTGTTCTATGTTTCAATATCAGTATTTGAGTTGATCAGGTAGAATTGGATTGGTTTTAGTTGGAAATATGGCACTTAGCCTTTTTGAAGGAAGTTTGTTTTGGAAAGTCAACTGGAAATTGACTATGTAGTTAGAGGGCTCGGATGTGAGTTCCGGTGGTTCGGATAGCTTCAAGGGATGATTTGTGACATAGGAGTGAAGTCGAAATTTAATTTAGAGGCGGGTGTAGAATTAGAATTGAATTGGTGAAGGTTGAATTTTGGCAAATTTCGGTTGGTAGGTGAGATTTTGATCCGAGTGTCGGAATGGAATTCTGGAGTTACAATAGCTTCGTTAGGTGATTTCAGATATGTATGCAAATTTTCAGGTCATTCGGACATTGTTTGGTCATGTGTTTTATCAAATGTGAGTTTCGGAAGAATTTGATAAACTTAGGCTTGAATCTGCGGTGAATTGATGATTTTTGTATTGTTTGACGTGTTTTGATGATTGGAACAAGTTCTTATAATGTTTTGGAGTATGTTTGTGGTTTTGGTTGAGGTCTCGGGGGCCTCGGGGTGATTTCGGGTGATCAAACAGACTATTTTTGGTTTTGGAGATATCAGATTTTTGTTGTGTGTTGCAGAGCTTTTGCTCTGTGCGATCGCATAGGGTGCATTGCGATGGATTTGAAGTCCTTAGAAGGGTTCATAATTTGCTATATGCGATAACATTAGAGATTTTGCGATCGCATAGGCCTGGAAGTTTGGTCAGTGCAGTCGCGTGGGTAGGCATGTGATCGCGTAGAGGTGGAAGGGAGTGCTCTACGATCGCAAGGGGTTTTCTGCGAACGCGTAAGAGGTGTTATGGGAAGTTTGAATTTGTGCTATGCGGTCGCATTAGTAGTATTGCGATCACATAGAAGAAGAACTGGGCAGACAGAATAGTTTTAAGGGTTATTTCAGCCGCGAACCCATCACTTTTTCCATCATTTTTACACCATCTTGAGTGCTTTTTGATAGATTTTGACGGGAATTTCGACGGGAAGTGATTGGTAGTAAGTCTCGTGGCCTAGAAACACCAATTAACTGAAGATTCATCCTTTAATTCTCTAAAACTGGGTAAAAGTTTGAAGAAGTTAGGGCTTGGTTTTTGGATGTAATTTTGGAATTTGAAGGGGCATTTGAAATCTGATTTTGTAATTTTGGAATTTTGGATGACTTTCATAATTTTTCGAAAAGTGGACCCGGGGCTCAGGTTTTACCAACTTCATGATTTTTAGTGTTTTTCGAGTAATTTCTATTGGGTTATGTTTCTTTAGCATATAGTAAGGTATTTGTTGTGGTTTTTACTAGATTCGACGCGCGAGGAGGTCGATACAAGAAGAAAGGACATCACAGACTAGTTTTCGGCCGGATTGAGGTGAGTAATAGATGTGGATGATGACCTGAGGGTTTGAAACCTCGGTATATTACACTGTGACACTATATTGAGGTGAGACATGTACTCTACGGCGAGTACGAGTTCGCTTGTGATCGGGGACTATGACTTAGTCCGCCCGGATGATTTTAGTATTGTGTTATTGGTTATAAATTGGTTGATAAACATCCAACATGGATTGTTATAATCATATATGGGCTGAATGTCGATTCTTTGGATCCCATAGTGATTATTATCACTATTTCCATGATATTAGCATATTTTCACGATATCAGTTCTGAGATGAACACTGTCAAGTAATGATTAGTAAAATTCTGAGATTTTAAACACTAAATGTACAATTCCCAATAATTGGAACTTAAATGATAATTTTGACCGTGCCTGGTGGCTTGCATGCATATATATATATATGGTGGATCGGGCTGCACGCCGTAGCAAATGCTATGATTATATTGTGCTTGGGCTGTAGAAGCCCCTCTGGAGTCTGTCACCCCCAGTGAGTGCCGTCAACTTTAGATGGATCGGACTACACGTAGCGGTCATGTGCATCATATGACATTCATGCATTGTTATTTACTTGTTCTAGCTGCCATTACCTGTTGCTGTTTCATTGATAAATGTGTAGACTAATTGGTTATAGCTTTGCATTGTGCTATATTTGGGATTTCTTACTGTCAAACATTATACATGCCTATTACCACTGAGTTGAAAGTACTCACTCTACTCCCTGCACCTTGTGTGCAGATTCAGGTACTTCGAGAGCTTAGTTAAGCTAGTTGCTGTTTCCAGAGCTTTTAGGAGTAGTCGAGGTAACTGCTTGTCGTCCGAAGGACCTGACTCCTCACCTATCCCTTTATTATTTCTGTATTTTAGAACATATTTATTGTTGAGGATTCTTCACTCTATATTATTTAGAGGCTCTAGACTCATGACCCTAGGTCTTTGGGAGTTACAGTTTATGTTAGAGTTTCATATTTTTTCATTTGAGTATTTCAACTATGAGTATTGATATTTTATTTAAGTATTTAATTAATTGGTTTTGAGCTTCATGATCGGGTTTTGAGAGTGAATGGTTGGGGTTGCCTAACATTAGTGTTGGGTACCATCACGACCGCATTCGGGATCGTGACAAATTAGTATCAGAGCCTAGGTTACTAGGCCTCATGGGTCATGGGCTGGTTTAATAGAGTCGCGTGGAACGATACATGGATGCCTGTATTTTTCCATGAGAGGTTGCCGAGCCTTTAGGAAACACTTCATATCCTTGGAATTCATGTCATGCGACATTGTTGTCCCGAGAACTAAATTTCTATGTTATATCCTCTCGCAGATGGAGAGAACTCGTGCTACCGGACGTGGTAGACGACAACCAGTGCCACCTAGAGGCCATGGTCGTGGTAGAAGCAGGGCAGTAGAGACAGCACCTGATGACCCACCAGTTGACCAGGCTCAAAATCAGATTCTAGCGCCAGTTGATCAGGCTCTAGGTCAAATTCCAGCGCAAGTTGATCAGGCTCAGGGTCAGATTCCAGCTGCAGACATTCCAGCAGCCCATGTTTAGGCCCGGGCAGTGCCTATTGAGATACCGGGTCTCCAGAAGACCATAGCTCAGATCCTATCAATGTGTACATGCTTAGCCCAGGTATTTACAGCCTCTATTATAGCAGCTACTTCTTAGGTAGTGCGAGACAGCCAGACCCTCGTTGCTCGTATACCAGAGCAGGTAGTTCAGGGTTTGCAGACACCGGGAGCAGCTCCAGCTCAGCCGCTTGTGCCAGTTCAGGACCCTGTGGTTCCAGTTATGCCAGACGATGAGCAGCATCATCTCGAGATGTTCACCAGACTTCAGCCTCTGATTTTTAGTGGTATTGAGGGTGAGGATGCCTAGGGTTTTCTGGATAAGTGTCAGCGCATGCTTCGCACCGCGGGTATCTTAAAGTTGAGTGGGGTGGCATTTACTACCTTCAAGTTCTCAGGGCATGCATTTTCTTGGTGGGAGAAGTTTGAGAGGCGTAGGCCTACTTGGGCAACACCCATCACATGGCAGCAGTTCTCCGCTATCTTCCTGAAGAAGTATGTACCGCATTCTCGCAGGGAGAAGCTGTGCCGTGAGTTTGAGTGGTTGATTCAGAGGGACATGGATATTACCCAGTAGAAGTTGAAGTTTACACAGCTAGCTTAGCATGCTACTTGGTTGATCTCGACTGATTAGGAGAGGATAAGGAGGTTCGTGAATTGCCTCAACTTTCCGATTCATATTTTGATGACAAGAAAGAGGGTTACGGGTGCCTTGTTTGAGGAGGTAGTTGACATGGCTCATCAGATTGAGATTGATCATCACAGGGAGCGTGAGAAGAGGGAGGCCAAAAGGCCTCGAGCTTCAGATGGTTCCAGTGGTTCTCCGTCTCGGGGATAGTTCTAGCGGGGCGGAGGTCGTTCATTCAGGCCTCCTCAGTTTGGTCGCTCAAAGCACAGTGGGGCTTCTTTAGGCCATGGTCATCAGGGATTTTAGCGGGGCCAGTCTTCACTTAGTGCCCTTCCAACTCAGAGTTCTAGTCCTGCTCTTTCAGCCTAGGGTTCATCTGCAAAAAGGGGTTCCTATCAGTCCCCTTCTCCGGCACCGGGGAGTTTCTATTAGTGCGATGAGTTTGGCCACATGAGGAGACAGTGTCCTCGACTTCGTGGAAGACGGTCTAAGCAGAGGAATCAACCCTCCTCTTCTGCTCCATCTACTTCAGCACCATCCCAGTTAGGTTGGGGTGGAGGTGAGACAACTAGGGGCTACCCCAGGGATGTGGATCGATCCAGTGGTGGTCAGGCCCGCTTCTACGCTCTTTAAGGCTGTTTAGATGCTATTGCTTCGGATGCAGTTATCACTGGTATTATCTCAGTCTGTCACAAAGATGCTTCTATTTTATTTTATCCTGGGTCTACATACTCTTATATGTCTTCATATTTTGCCCATCATATAGGTACGACCTGGGGTTGTCTTGCCGTGCTTGTGCATGTATCTACCCCGGTGGGTGATACTATCATTGTGGATCACGTATATTGATCTTTTCTGGTGACTATTAGGGGTATGGAGACCCGAATTGATTTGTTGTTGTTGGGTATGGTAGACTTCAATGTTATTCTGGGTATGGATTGGCTATCTCCGTACCATGCTATTTTGGACTATCATACCAAGATAGTTACGTTGGCTATTCCGGGTATTCTGAGGATTGAGTGACACAGTATGTCTGATTATGTTCCCAGCTATGTGATTTCTTTCTTAAAGGACCAGTGGATGGTTGGGAAGGGTTGTTTATTGTATCTGTCTTTTGTGAGGGACGTCGGAGCTAAAACCCTAGTCTTGATTATGTTCCTGTGGTGAGGTACTTTCCTGATGTGTTTCTAGCAGACCTATCGGGCATGCCGCCGGACAGGGACATCGACTTTGGTATTGATCTGGTGCCGGAAACTCAGCCCATCTCTATTGCTCCCTATCGTATGGCACTAGCTGAGTTAAAGGAGTTGAAGGATCAGCTTCAGGAGCTTCTAAAATGGTTTTATTTGTCCGTGTGTGTCACCATAGGGTGCACCAGTCTTATTTGTGAAGAAGAAGGATGGCACAATAAGGATGTGCATTGACTTCAGACAGTTGAACAAGGTGACTATGAAGAACAAGTATCCTTTACCTCGGATAGATGATTTATTTGACTAGTATCAGGCGGGCAGAGTGTTTTGTAAGATTGATCTTCGATTAGGCTATCATCAGTTGAAGATTAGAGATTTGGATTACGAACACTACATTTAGGACAAGATACGGGCATTATGAGTTTATGGTTATGTCTTTTGGGCTGACTAACGCCCCAGCCGCGTTCATGTAATTGATGAACATCGTGTTCTAGCCATACTTTGATTTATTTTTTATTGTGTTTATTGATGACATCCTAGTATATTCACGTATCCAGAAGAATCACGCACAACACCTGAGGGTGGTATTTCAAAGGTTGAGAGAGGAGAAGCTTTATGCTAAGTTCTCTAAATGGAAATTTTGGCTAGAGTCTGTGGCTTTCCTGGGGCACGCGGTGTCCAGTGCTAGTATCCGAGTTGATCCAAAGAAGATAGAGGCGGTATTGTTGGTCTAGACTGACCTTAGCTACTGAGATCAGTAGTTTCCTTGGGTTGGCAAGGTATTATCGCCGGTTTGTAGAGGGATTTTCTTCTATTGCCTCGCCCTTAACCAGGTTAACTCTGAAGGGCGCACCATTTGTGTGGTCGGAGGAGTACGAGGAGAGCTTTCAGAAGCTTGAGATGGCCTTGACTATGACTCCAATGTTAGTACTGCCATTAGCTTCAGGTTCTTACACTATGTATTGCGATGCCTCGAGATTTGGGATTGGATGCGTGATGATACAAGGGGTAGAATTATTTCTTATGCTTCTTGTCAGTTGAAGCCACATGAGAAGAACTATCATGTGCACGATCTGGAGTTAGCAGCTATAGTCCATGCATTGAAGATTTGGAGGCACTATTTTTTATGGCCTTTCTTATGAGGTGTATACTGATCATTGCAGCTTTCAACATCTGTTCAAATAGAAGGTTCTTAATTTGAGGCAGCAGAGGTGGCTTGAGTTGCTTAAGGATTATGATATCATCATATTGTATCATCCCGGGAAGGCCAATTTAGTGGCCGATGCGTTGAGCCGAAAGTCGATTAGTATGGGCATCTTGGCGTGTATTCTAGTTGGGGAGAGGCCCTTTGCAGCTGATGTTCAGGCATTGGCCAATCGGATGGTAAGGTTGGATATTTCATAGCCGAGTCGGGTGATGGCTTGTGTGGTATCTCGGCCTTCTTTGTATGAACGAATTCGAGAGCGTCAGTATGATGATCCACATTTACTTGTCATTAAGGACAGAATTCAGCTTGATGATGCCAGGGATGTGACCATTGATGGTGATGGTGTGTTGAGGATGCAGGGCCGGATTTGCGTGCCCAATGTGGATGGGCTTCGGGAGTTGATATTAGAAGAGGCCCACAGCTCGCGATATTTTATTCATCCGGGTGTCGCGAAGATGTATCAGGACTTGAGGTAGCATTACTGGTGGCGAAGAATGAAGAAGGATATTTTGAATCATATAGCTTAGTGCCTCAACTGTCAGCAGGTCAAGTATGAGCATCAGAGGCCCGGTGGTGTGTTCCAGCGCATGGTTATTCCCGAGTGGAAATGGGAGAGGATTACTATGGACTTCATGAGTGGACTCTCCCAAACAGCAAGGAAGTTTGATACGGTTTGGGTGATTGTGGATCGGCTGACCAAGATTGCGCACTTCATTCCTATATGTACCACCTATTCTTCGGAGCGGCTAGCAGAGATTTTCATCTGGGAGATTGTACGGTTGCATGGGATCCCAGTTTCCATTATATCAGAAAGGGATACTCAGTTCACTTCTCAGTTCTAGAGGACTTTTTAGCGAGAGTTGGGTACACAGGTAGAGCTTAGCACAACATTTCTTCATCAGACGGATGGGCAGTCCGAGCGTACCATTCAGATATTGGAGGACATTTTGCGTGCTTGTGTTATTGAGTTTTGAGGTTCTTAGGCTGCTTACTTGCCTCTTGCAGAGTATGCTTACAACAACAACTATCAATCCAGTATTCAGATGGCACCATATGAGGCCTTATATGGGAGGCGGTGTAGATCTCCGGTCGGTTGGTTTGGGCCAGGCGAGGCTAGGTTGTTGGGGACAAAGTTGGTCCAAGATGCCTTAGATAAGGTAAATGTGATTCAGGAGAGACTTCGTACAGCTCAGTCGCGTCAGATGAGTTATACAGACCGGAAGGTCCGAGATGTATCATATTCGGTGGGCGAGAAGGTGTTGTTGAAGGTTTCGCCTATGAAGGGCATCATAAGATTTGGAAAGAAAGGGAAGCTGAGTCTGAGGTTCATTGGCCCTTTCGAGATACTCAAGAGGAATGGAGAGGTGGCCTATATGCTTGCTTTGCTACCCAGCCTGTCTAGTATGCACTCGGTGTTTCATGTGTCTATGCTCCGGAAGTATGTTGGGGACCCGTCTCGTGTGTTGGACTTCAGTACAGTTCCGCTGGATAATGTATGACTTATGTTGTGGAGCCGGTGGCTATGTTGGGTCGACAGGTTCGAAAGTTGAGGTCTAAGGACAAGGCTTCAGTGAAGGTGCAGTGGAGAGGTCGGCTCGTGGAGGAGGCTACTTGCGAGACCGAGCAGGAGATACGGAGTAGATATCCTCACTTATTTGAGACTCCTGGTATATTTCTTAACCCGCTCGAGGACGAGCGTTTGTTTTTAGTTGGGGAGGATGTGACGACCCGGCCCGTCGTCACTCGAGTTACTGCCCTATTTCCCTATATTATGTTGTTCTATGTTTCAGTATCAGTATTTGAGTTGATCAGGTAGAATTAGATTGGTTTTAGTTGGAAATATGGCACTTAGCCTTTTTGAAAGAAGCTTGTTTTAGAAAAGTCAAATGTAAGTTGACTATATAGTTAGAGGGCTCGAATGTGAGATCCGGTGGTTCGGGTAGCTTTGGCAGATGATTTGTGACTTAGGAGTAAAGTCGGAATTCATTTGGATGTCCGATGTAGAATAAGGCTTAAATTGGTGAAGGTTGAATTTTGGTGAATTTCGGTTGGTAGGTGAGATTTTTATCTGTGGGTCGGAATGGAATTCTGAGAATTGCAGTAGCTTCGTTAGGTGATTTTGGATATATTTGCAAATTTTCAGGTCATTCGGACTTTTTTGGTCGGGTTTTTGATCAAATGTGAGTTTCAGAAGAATTTGATAAACTTAGGCTTGAATCTGTGGTGAATTGATAATTTTTGTGCTATTTGACGTGTTTTGATGATTGGAACAAGTTCGTATGATGTTTTGGAGTATGTTGGTGTTTTTGGTTGAGGTCCCGGAGGCCTTGGTGTGATTTCAGGTAATCAAACGGACTTTTTTTGGTTTTGGAGATATCAGATTTTTGCTATTGTGTGTTGCAGAGCTTTTGCTCTATGCGATCGCATAGGGTGCATTACAATCGCATAGAACGCATTAGAAGGGTTCATAATTTTCTCTATGCGATCGCATTAGAGGCTGTGCGATCGCATAGGTCTGGAAGTTTGGTCAGTGTGGTCGCGTGGGTAGGAATGCAATCGCGTAGAGGTGGATGGGAGTGCACTGCGATCGCAAGGGGTTTTCTGCGATCGCGTAAGAGGATTTTTGGGAAGTTTGAATTTGTCCTATGCGATCGCATTAGTAGCGTTTCGATCGCATAGAAGAAGAACTGGGCGGACATAATAGTTTTAAGGGTTATTTCACCCGCGAACCTATCACTTTTTCCATCATTATTATACCACCTTGAGAGCTTTTTAGTAGGATGGGGATTTCGACGGGAAGTGATTGGAGGTAAGTCTCGTGGCCTAGAAACACCATTTAACTGAAGATTCTTCCGTTAATTTTCTGAAATTAGGTAAAAATTAGAAGAAGTTAGAGCTTGGTTTTTGGATTGTCATTTTGGAATTTGAAGGGGCATTTGAGCTCCGATTTTGATGAACTTTATATGTACGGACTCGTGGTGAGACGAGGAATCCGGTGATCTAACTTTCGTAGTTTTTAGAGAAGTGGACCCGGGGCCCAGGTTTTACCAACTTCGCAATTTTTAGTATTTTTGAGTAATTTCTATTGGGTTATGTTTTTTTAACATATAGTAATGTATTCATTGTGGTTTTGACTAGACTCGACGTGCGAGGAGGTCTATACAAGAGGAAAGGGCATCGCGGGCTAGTTTTCAGCCGGCTTGAGGTGAGTAATAGATGTGGATGATTACCTTAGGGTTTAAAACCCCGGTATATCACACTATGACGCTATATTAACGCGAGACACGTACTCTACAGTGAGTGTGGGGTCGTTTATGATCGGGGACTATGACTTAGTCCGCCTGAGTGATGTTAGTACTTTATTAATGGTTAGAAATCGGTTGATAAACATCCTACTTGGATTGTTATGATCATATTTGGGTTGAATGCCGATTACTTGGATCCCATAGGGATTATTATCACCGTTTCCATGATATTAGCATATTTTCATGATATCAGTCCCAAGACGAACACTGTCCAGTAATAATTAGTAAAATTCTGAGATTTTAAACACTAAATCTGTAGTTCCTAATAATTAGAACTTAATGATAATTTTGACTGTGCCTGGTGGCTTTCATGCATATATATATATGGATTGATGTTGGATCGGGCTGCACACCGCAGCGAATGCTATGATTATATTGCGCTTGGCTGTAGGAGCCCTTCCGAAGTCTGTACACACCCCCAATGAGCTCCGTTCATGTTAATGGATCGGGCTACGCGTCGTAGTGGTCATGTGCATTGCATTGCATTCATGCGTTGTTATTTACTTGTTCTAGCTGTCATTACCTGTTGCTGTTTCAATAATGAATGTGTAGACTAATTGGTTATAGCTTTGCATTGTGCTATATTTTGGATTTCTTACTGTCAGACATTATACATGCCTATTACCACTGAATTGAAAGTAATCACTCTACTCCATGCACCTTGTGTGCAGATTCAGGTACTTCGGGAGCTTAGTTGAGCTAGTTGCTGTTTCTAGAGCCTTCAGGAGTTGTCAAGGTAGCTACTTGACAAGGGAGATACAAGTTCAGATGCATTACTGATGGACTCAAGAAACCAAGAAACACCATGATAAACAAGAATCAATATTTATAATGTCTAACCTCACATGGGAGATACAAGTTCAAATGCGTTAACAGACATGTATGTCTCGACTCATATGTAGTCTGCAATGGGATGTAACGTAGTCTACAATGTGTTCTGCTTTTTTTATTCTACAACACATGACACGCTACATCATTCATATGTAGGCGTTAACAGACATGTATGTATGGACTCAATGTGTAATTTCCTATTTTGAATTTGTTTGCTAGGCTATCAGCAAACAATTAATGCACGCATTATAGATTGAATTAGGCCGATAAACCGCCCGATAAGAGCTAAACCGATACCAATCCGCCCGATATCTTATCAGGTGGCAAGCGAATTAATATATTTAAAAGCAATAACCGATAAGCCAAACCGTTAATAGTAAATAACCGCCCAATCGCCCGATAAGCAGTCCTAGGTAAAGCCTTTAAATAAGATGTCAAAGTACAAGAACGAATTCAAGTTCTGTTGTTTTAATTTTTATTTTTAATTGAACTTTTTGTTCTTTAAAAAATTTATTTTGCTGATATACACCGCTTTTTCGTAATATGTAAGTATATATAAATATGTTAACTAGATGAACCTTATTGCTCACATCTAAAAAAATTAAAAAAAAAAATTTGTCACATTCTTGATAATTTTTTGGACAATAATAAAAACTAAATCGAACAATATTAGTGCAAGTGTTCGTTAAATGAACAAGTTTTAAATTTAGATGAGATAGATGAAAAAAAGATATACTAGATGAAACTGGTTGAGCCGCTCATGATGTTATTATTTAATCATAATCAAATGATATGTATTGTCACTTTAATTTTAACTACTAAAATTAAGTTACCCACTGCATATGGCAAAGTGCTAAAAAGAAGGCATTGAAAGAGAATAATTCATATCAGAGTGTAGTACAGAAGCAAAGTTTCATAAATTTTTCTATCCCTTGTATACAAAATTCAATGAATAACAGCGGAGAATGTAATTATTCTCTTTTTAGAAAGATAAAGAAAACATAAGGGAAACAAAAATTTACACGGGGGATATTTTTTGTTTGACGTCAATACTTGCGATATCATTATCTTCATCGGTATATGGATAACAATCACAAAATTCTCCCATGTCACAATAAGGTCTACAATGATGACCTACGGCTAAGTAGGCACAATCTTCATGGTTTAAGCATGCTAATCCACCTAGAGCTGTCGCTTTAAAACATAGGAGATCTATAAAAAAAAATGTCGTTAGTCATATATATAACATTTAGTGGTTCAAAACAACAATATCTATTGGTTATTTTTGTAAAGATCCCAAGAAAGTGAGAGAGAGTTACAAACCTATTGCAACAATAAAAAGTGTCATAGTATAAACCAACTTCAAGGATGACTTCTCCATATCTAGAATGCTTATGTAATTATGTTTGCTTTTTTCACTATTGTATAAAATTTAAGATACTTTTATAGTCTAGACAATCGTATCATTTATGAGAAACTGCCGTTATATTTTGAGAAATATGCAATTTAATGCTCCATTTACTATTCCAAATTGAATGTAGCTCTCTTTTTAAACCCTCCTACTTGTACATAATATTAATGGATATTGTATGTCAAGTTTTTTATTGGAAATTAACGTATCATGAATTAGTATGCTTTCATTAAATAAAATAATAGGTTAGAATATGATTAATTCTCTAACTAAAAACAAGGAGAAAAGGTTAAAAAAAGAAAGAAAACGTTTTAGTTCAAAATCTTTGGATCGAGTACAGACAAAAATGGTTTCCTAATTCTACTAACGCAAACTATTGTTGAATAATGTCTTTATTTACCCGACATTTTGCTCACCAAAATCATAATTTCACTAAGGAGATTAAACGAAGTTTTAATTATTGTCCATGCTTTTAAGTAATTTTTTTCACAAGTGCTTTCTTAAAAAGTATTTTTTGGGAATAAACTATTTTTTTCCTGCTTCTTTGAATTTGATTTTGTTTCTACACAAAAGCACTTTTTTCTCTTCAAAAACCTGGTCAAACACTTTTCTCAAATTGAAATATAGGGTTGTAAGTCAAAATATCGAACCCAAAGTGACTTGTAATTAACTATCAACTAAATTAAACCAAACAATTGATCTATTCAAGAGAATCATAAAGTATGAATATTTAACTAAAATTAATCTAGACTAGTAAACTAAGAGATTAAAGAAAACAAGTTGGGCAAATCATAGAGAGACAAATTTAATGTGAGTGAATATTCTAAAGCTATCGGTTAGCTAACAATCTCGTTGAGTTTTCCACTTAAATTAGCTAATTTTTTATTGACGGAGTTAATATTGCTCGTAGCCTTATTCCGAAGTACAACTCGCCTATTCAAGCTAGCCTAACGCCTATATTCCTATGAAATTAGGATTAACAAGAACACATTTATAATTCCCGTATAATAACCAAGTAATGAGATTAGGTATATTCCTATCCTAACCACAAATTCGCTCTCTCTAAGAGTTAAGATCTTGCTCTACTCAATCTTATATGCAATTTAGAATTTCCTCTCCTGAATTCAATCCTAGATTCTTGGATAATATTCAATTGGTGATCAAGCAACCAAATAATTAAGCACAAGATTGAATAAAATAAACCAATATAATAAAATAATAAGAACAATTCATGTTTCAAAATACAATGTTCATGTAGCACCCAAAAATCTAGAACTAATAAGATATGAAATTAAAGGAAGAGAAGAGAAGAAAAATTAGTTAGAAGCCTCCTCCAACCGTGGTGTGTGTTCCTCCACGTGAATTCACCCTCCACCATATGTTAGATCCCCCAAAGTGGCATCCTCGCGTGTATATATACCAACTAGGGTTAGGACCAAACAATTATACCTTCTCCAATGTGAAAAAGGACACTTTTCCAGGGTGAGACACGCGACTTCGGGCGCTCTTCGCGCACCTTTCTGCCTCGGCTTGTAATTATATCCCATCATCATCAATGCTTTTAAGTAATTTTTTTCACGTGTACTTCCTAAAAAGTATTTTTTTGGAAGAAACTACTTTTTTCTGCTTCTTAAAAATTGATTTTGTTTCTACACAAAAGCATTTTTTTCTCTTCAAGAACCTGACCAAACACTTTCTCAAAATTGAAATAAAGTCTATATAATTTCTCATAATCACTTCCCAAATGTTTTGAGTTCTAAAAGTTTTGATTTTTTAATTCTCTAGCTAAAAATAAGGAGAAAGGTCTACAATGATGACCTACGGCTAAGTAGGCACAATCTTCATGGTTTAAGCATGCTAATTCACCTAGAGCTGTCGCTTTAAAACATAGGAGTTCTGTAAAATATATATATATCATTAGTCATAAATAATTTATTTATAAAATTATTATATAATATTATTGGTAAGAAACAACAATATCGACCGGTTATTTGTATAAAGATCCCGAGAAAATGAGAGTGAAATTCTCAAACCTATAGCAACAATAAGAAGTGTCACAGTATAGACCAATTTCAAGGACGACTTCTCCTTATTTAAAATGCTTATGTAACTATGTTTGCCTTTTTCACCGTTGTATGAAATTTTAGACACTTTATATAGGGTGTGCATTTGATTTATCGATTCGATTTTGACTCTTATCGAAAATTAATTATCGATTATCGATTTGTACATATGCTTATCGTTATTGTTTCAATAATGTTTCGATTTTTTCGATTTCGATTTATTAATTTTTGGGGCTTATCGATTCGGTTATCGATTACACCAATAAGAAAATTTGCAGGATTCCACGGAAAGTATATCGCTATAAACACCGCCTAACTAATATGGACAAAAAGAAGCTAAAATAAGACGAACACTATTAATAACATAAAAATTGTGTCAATAGACATATGCATCGAAACTAAAGTAAGGGATCAAATATATGCCACCAACACTCCAACGGCATTAAAAAAATAAAAATACATCATCACTGCTAATTCTATTTTCCATTAATTTGATATTCATTCCCTTCGGCTTTAAATACGATCATTACTTAGGTAAATGAAATAATTAGGGGTGTGCATTCGATTTATCGATTCGATTTTGACCCTTATCGATACTTACATATCGATTATCGATTTGTACAACTGCTTATCGTTATCGTTTCAATAAGGTTTCGATTTTTTCGATTTCATTTATCGATGAACCGATAACAAATAATCGATTCGATTTATCGATAAACCGATTCGAATGCACACCCCTACTTTTATAGTCGAGACAATGGTGTCATTTATTCAACTGCCGTTATATTTTGAGAAATATGCACTTTAATGTTCCATTTACCATTCAGTAACGTTTTCTTTCTTTCTTGAAAATTACCTATCATGAATTGTATATTTGTTTAACCAAAAACAAATTTTAAAATAAACAATTGAATTTATATTTAAAGATACTAGCAAAATGTTAGTGTATTGAAATAGATTACAATCCCAGTAAGAGATAAAATTGTTATCTGTTATAAAATGAAGGAAAGAGATAAAATTTGGCTGTCATAATGTGTCCCTTACAAAATAAACTAAATAAGATAGTTATAGCCTAGAAGAGATAAGACTGTTCCAAGTTGTTAGCCAGCAGGATAGGTATGTGATTAGAGGGGTGGCGAGATCCTATCTACTCTAGCGGTAACTGTATTGGTGAAAAAGAGTCTCACACATAAGCAAGTCCTTGACAACTTAGCCAGCTATGTGGACTAAGGGAAACGTCACAGATGGGCATGATTTTATAAGAAGGTACGAGATAAAGAGGCACAGTTAATAAACCCACGAGAAGAAGTAGAGACAGGTTCGAGAATCAACAGTTACGTAACTTCTATACAACAGTTACTGTTATTATTTTATGATCCTTTGTAACGCCTCATTAATGTAATAATTAGCCATTATTGAGCAATCATTACAGAAACCCAAATGTTATGCTAGGAAGCCCCTATATAAAAGGGAAGAAGTGTAACCCACAAGATGATAAATAATTTCGAATACAGGCCATCTTACTTTTCTCCATTCTACACTGCTGTCTATTCCACATTTCTTTATTGGTTACCATATATTCTTGATTATTAGTAACTCGCATTTATCCTAAAATTGTTTTGGTCAATAAATCTAATTCTTTGCTTAAACAAATTGGTTATGTTACATGGAAACTAATAATCATAGTTTGCTTACCAATTGATATCCTCTAAATTATGTCGAATTCCAACGACAACAGCAACGTTAACACCAATGACAACAACAATCAACAAAGGAATGGAACCCCAATCCCATCTCCTCGAGGAACCCCACGTGCTTCGAGGGAATCATCCCCAGTTAGATCTGATAACCATCATAACAATGATGAGCAAACAGTAGAACAGGATCGAATAAAACGAGACCAGGTATGACTAATGACTCTGAATTATAAAATTTATTACTAACTATGTAGAAACAAATGAAAGAACAGGATGACTGCATCGAGCAAATCCTTGGTGTTCCGCCTGTTATCAAGGGCATCGATGTGGATAGATATTCACAAAAACCTTGAAAATCAAGAGCAACACCCTTGCCTATACCCAAGAAGTTTAAAATGCCGGATGTCCCCAAATATGATGGGACAACTGATCCACCGAGATCACGTGACTGCTTTTACTACTGAAGTTGTAACGACCCGACCGGTCGTTTTAGAAAAATTATGCCCCAATCCCTAATTTAACTGTTCCCCTAAGTTCATTTCTGCTATTGTGGGTTGCCGGGAGAGTCGGTTCCGAAAATTTGAGCATTTTGGGACACTTAGTCCCTAAATAAGAGCTTTGAAACTAGAAAACGGCCCGTAGCCGGAACAGTGTTAAGACGATCTCGGAACAGAAATTCGATGGTTCCATTAGCTCCGTTAGGTGATTTCGGGGTTGAGAGCGCGTTCGGAATGTATTTTGGAGGTCCGTAGCTCAATTAGGCTTGAAATGCCGAAGGTTGAAAATTTGGCGTCATTATTTATATGGGGTTCCTTCTGAGATCTACACTGATCACCGGAGCTTGCAGCACTTGCTTAAGCAGAAGGACCTGAATATGCGTCAGAGGAGATGGTTGGAACTACTAAAGGACTATGATATTACTATTCTCTATCATCCGGGCAAGGCTAATGTGGTTGCTGATGCCTTGAGTCGTCGGGCAGAGAGTTTGGGGAGTTTAGCATATCTACCAGCTTCGGAGAGGCCTATGGCGATGGATGTTCAGGCTTTGGCCAGGCAGTTTGTTAGACTGGATCTTTCGGAGCCCGGCCGGGTTCTAGCTTGTGTGGTTTCTCGGTCTTCTCTATTTGACCGCATCAGGGAGCGTCAGTTCGACGACCCTCATTTGCTTGTCCTTCAGGATAGAGTTCGGCGTGGTGATGCTCGAGATGTTACCATCGGGGATGATGGAGTCATGAGGATGCAGGGGCGTATCTGTGTGCCCAATGTAGATGATCTTCGAGAGCTGATTCTAGCAGAGGCCCATAGTTCGCGGTATTCCATCCATCCGGGTGCCTCGAAGATGTATCAGGACTTGAAACAGCATTACTGGTGGAGGCGGATGAAGAGGGATATAGTTGATTATGTTTCTAGATGCCTCAAGTGCCAGCAGGTGAAGTATGAGCATCAGCGTCCGGGTGGATTGATGCAGCAGATTGAGATTCCCGAGTGGAAATGGGAGCGCATTACCATGGACTTTGTATTTGGACTTCCACGGACGGTTAGGAAGTTTGATTCCATTTGGGTCATTGTGGATCGGCTGACCAAGTCCGCCCATTTTATACCGGTGAGCACTACATATTCATCGGAGCGACTGGCGGAGATCTATATCAGAGAGGTAGTTCGGCTGCATGGTATTCCAGTTTCCATCATTTCAGATAGAGGCACTCGGTTCACTTCACGGTTCTGGAGAGCTGTACAGCAGGAGTTAGGTACTCGGGTGGAGCTGAGCACAACATTTCACCCCCAGACTGATGGGCAGTCCGAGCGCACTATTTAGATTTTGGAGGATATGCTCCGTGCGTGCGTGATTGAGTTTGGAGGTTCATGGGATCACTTGTTGCCACTGGCGGAGTTTGCTTATAACAACAGCTACCAGTCTAGTATTCAGATGGCACCGTATGAGGCCCTATATGGTAGGAGGTGCAGGTCTCCCGTAGGTTGGTTTGAGCCGGGCGAGGCCAGGTTGCTAGGTACCGATATGGTTCAGGAGGCTATGGACAAGGTCAAGGTGATTCAGGACAGACTTCGTGCAGCTCAGTCTAGACAGAAGAGTTATGCGGATAAGAAGGTTCGCGACGTGGCTTTTATGGTTGGCGAGCGGGTTCTACTTCGAGTCTCGCCCATGAAGGGCGTTATGAGGTTTGGAAAGAAAGGAAAGCTGAGTCCTAGATTTATTGGCCCTTTTGAGATTTTGAGGCGTGTTGGGGAGGTTGCTTATGAGTTGGCCTTACCTCCCAGCCTAGCCGGAGTTCACCCCGTATTTCATGTCTCCATGCTCCGGAGATACCGTGGTGACCCGTCACATGTGTTGGATTTCACATCTGTTCAACTAGACAAGGAAATGTAACGACCCAACCGGTCGTTTTAGAAAAATTACGCCCCAATCCCTAATTTAACTGTTCCCCTAAGTTCATTTCTGCTATTGTGGGTTGCCGGGAGAGTCGGTTCTGAAAATTTGAGCATTTTGGGACACTTAGTCCCTAAATAAGAGCTTTGAAGCTAGAAAATGGCATGTAGCCGGAACAGTGTTAAGACGATCTCGGAACGGAAATCCGATGGTTCCATTAGCTCCGTTAGGTGATTTCGGGGTTGAGAGCGCGTTCGGAATGTATTTTGGAGGTCCGTAGCTCAATTAGGCTTGAAATGCCGAAGGTTGAAATTTTGGCGAATCCGAACGATAGGTGAGATTTTGATCCGGGGGTCGGAATGGAATTCGGACAATTTCTGTAGCTTCGTTATGTGATTTTGGGTTTGTCCGCAAATTTTCAGGTCATTCGGAAGTCGTTTGGTCGGGTTTTAGATCGAATGTGTAATTCGGAGAGTTTTAAGAAATTTAGGCTTGAATTCGATGTGAATTATGGGTTTTGATGTTGTTAGACGTGTTTTGAGGATTGGAACAAGTTCGAATAAGGTATTAGGATGTGTTGGTGTGGTTGGATAAGATCCCGGGGGCCTCGGGGTGGTTTCGGATGATGTAACGACCCGACCGGTCGTTTTAGAAGGGGTTATTCCGGTCGACCAGTTCACTCGGCATTGCCCGCAGCCGGTAGTACTCCAGGTCTTCCAGCACCTTAGGAGCCTTATTATGCTCCCCCAGTTTCCAGTGCACCTCCTGCGCGGGGTCCTTCCAGGGGTCAGACTAGCGGGAGCGGGGCCAGTCAGTCACATCCGTTGCACCATCCCAGAGCTTGTTTCGAGTGCGAGGATACTCGTCATCTGGTTAGGGAGTGCCCCGGGCGCGGGACGGGTGTGCCTTCACAGACTTCACAGCCTCAGCATGCTCTACAGGGTTAGCAGGCCACCGTTCCAACTCAAGCTGCCACCCCACCTGCCCAGCCAGCCAGGGGTGGGGATTAGGGTGATAGAGGCCGCCCTCGAGAGGGGGGACAGGCCAGATTCTATGCTATTCCTGATCGCGCTGCGGCTGTTGCATCTGACTCTGTTATCACAGGTATTATTATGGTTAGTCACATGGAGGCATCGGTTCTATTCGACCCTGGTTCCACTTTTTCATATGTGTCTTCTTACTTTGCTTCTCACCTGGGTGTGCCTCGGGATTCTTTGAGTGCCCCCATTTATGTTTCCACTCCGGTGGGTGATTCTTTGGTTGTGGACCGCGTATATCGGTCGTGTTTGGTTACCATCTGTGATTTTGAGACCAGAGCGGATCTATTGCTGCTCGGGATGGTCGATTTTGATATTATTCTGGGCATGGACTGGTTGTCGCCCCACTATGCAATTCTTGATTGTCACGCCAAGACCGTGACGCTGGCTATGCCAGGCATTCCACGTATTGAATGGAGTGGTACTCTAGATCACACCCCTAGCCGTGTTATTTTTTTTCTCAGAGCTCAGCGTATGGTTGAGAAGGGGTGTGCTGCTTATCTAGCCTATGTGCGGGACGTCAGTGTTGACACTCCCTCTATTGATTCTGTTCATGTGGTACGTGACTTTGCTGATGTATTTCCAGCTGATCTTTCGGGCATGCCGCCCGACAGAGATATTGACTTTGCTATTGACTTGTTGCCGGGCACTCAGCCCATTTCTATTCCACCGTACCGTATGGCTCCTCCTGAGCTGAAGGAGTTGAAGGATCAGTTACAGGAGTTATTGGGCAGGGGTTTTATTCGACCCAGTGTTTCGCCTTGGGGTGCTCCTGTATTGTTTGTGAAGAAAAAAGACGGTTCTATGCGTATGTGTATTGACTATCGTCAGCTGAACAAGGTTACAATGAAGAACCGGTATCCTTTGCCCCGTATTGATGATTTATTTGACCAGTTACAGGGCGCACAGGTGTTTTCTAAGATTGATTTGTGCTTTGGGTATCACCAGCTGAAGATTCGGGAGCCAGATATCCCGAAGACTGCCTTCAGGACCCGGTATGGTCACTATGAGTTCCTCGTGATGTCTTTTGGGTCGACTAATGCCCCAGCAGCATTTATGCATTTGATGCACAGTGTGTTCAGGCCTTATCTGGACTCGTTCGTGATTGTCTTCATTGATGATATTCTAGTATATTCTCGGAGCCGGGAAGAGCACGAGCAGCATTTGAGGATAGTGCTTCGGATCCTGAGGGAGAAGCAGCTTTATGCCAAGTTCTCTAAATGTGAATTCTGGTTGAGTTCAGTGGCATTTTTAGGCCACGTGGTGTCGAGTGATGGTATTCGAGTAGATCCGAGGAAGGTGGAGGCCGTGCAGAGTTGGCCCAGACCCTCCTCCGCTACTGAGATTCGCAGTTTCCTTTGTTTGGCGGGCTATTACCGTCGTTTCGTAGAGGGGTTCTCTTCGATTGCAGCACCTATGACTAGATTGACCCAAAAGGGTGCCCCTTTTCAGTGGACAGACGAATGTAAGGCGAGCTTTCAGAAGCTCAAGACAGCTTTGACTTCGTCCCCTATATTGATGTTGCCTACAGGTTCGGGGTCATATACTGTATATTGTGATGCCTCACGAGTTGGACTCGGTGCTGTATTGATGCAGGACGGTAGGGTGATTGCCTACGCGTCGAGACAGCTGAAGGTGCATGAGAAGAATTACCCTGTTCATGATTTGGAGCTACCTGCCATTGTTCACGCCTTGAAAATTTGGCGTCATTATTTATATGGGGTTCCTTCTGAGATCTACACTGATCACCGGAGCTTGCAGGCACTTGCTTAAGCAGAAGGACCTGAATATGCGTCAGAGGAGATGGTTGGAACTACTGAAGGACTATGATATTACTATTCTCTATCATCCGGGCAAGGCTAATGTGGTTGCTGATGCCTTGAGTCGTCGGGCAGAGAGTTTGGGGAGTTTGGCATATCTACCAGCTTCGGAGAGGCCTATGGCGATGGATGTTCAGGCTTTGGCCAGGCAGTTTGTTAGACTGGATCTTTCGGAGCCCGGCCGGGTTCTAGCTTGTGTGGTTTCTCGGTCTTCTCTATTTGACCGCATCAGGGAGCGTCAGTTCGACGACCCTCATTTGCTTGTCCTTTAGGATAGAGTTCGGCGTGGTGATGCTCGAGATGTTACCATCGGGGATGATGGAGTCATGAGGATGCAGGGGGCGTATCTGTGTGCCCAATGTAGATGATCTTCGAGAGCTGATTCTAGGAGAGGCCCATAGTTCGCGGTATTCCATCCATCCGGGTGCCGCGAAGATGTATCAGGACTTGAAACAGCATTACTGGTGGAGGCGGATGAAGAGGGATATAGTTGATTATGTTTCTAGATGCCTCAATTGCCAGCAGGTGAAGTATGAGCATCAGCGTCCGGGTGGATTGATGCAGCAGATTGAGATTCCAGAGTGGAAATGGGAGCGCATCACCATGGACTTTGTATCTGGACTTCCACGGATCGTTAGGAAGTTTGATTCCATTTGGGTTATTGTGGATCGGCTGACCAAGTCCGCCCATTTTATACCGGTGAGCACTACTTATTCATCGGAGCGACTGGCGGAGATCTATATCAGGGAGGTAGTTCGGCTGCATGGTATTCCAGTTTCCATCATTTCAGATAGAGCTAGGTGATTTTCGCAGCTTTCTGGAGACCTCGAGGTATGATCTGCTACGTCCGCAGATCCGGAGGCTTTCCTTCTATTCTAGTAGTACTAGTTGACATTTTTCTTCATTTCGTTGTTAGATACTCTTTACACATAGAGCCACAGTTGTATTTTCTCTTTTAGTTTGTGTTACCGTGGGGTTCCGGATCTTGGTAGTGTTTTATTCATTGTGTGATGGATGTATGTGCCAAGCGGCACGGATTACATATCTTTTATGCTATTTTTCCGCTGTTTCTTATTTAAGTATTTATAACTTGTATATTCCGCAACGTGTTAGGCTTACCTAGTCGTGAAGATTGAGTGCCATCATGACATGTTCACGATTCGTGAACTAGGTTCGTGACAAGTTGGTATCAGAGCTCTAGGTTCATAGGAGTCTCGGGACACAGACCGGTTATTTGGAGTCTCACTGATTGATACGGAGACGTCCGTATTTATCTACGAGGGGCTATGTAACTGTTTAGGAAACTCTTCATTTCTTTTGAATTCCTTGTCGTGCGATATTTTGGCACCAATCTAAACTTCTAATTCCTATTATCTCACAGATGGTGAGGACACGATCTACTCGCGATGATCAGGTACCCGCGCCCCCTGTTGCCGCCGTCAGAGGCCGGGGCCGAGGTAGAGGACGAGGACGCGCCCGAGGTGCAGCCACAACACCCGCGCGCGCTGCCGCTGAGGTGCCACAGGTAGACCAGGTTGGAGCGCAGGCACCCGGTACACCGACTACAGCTGCTACTACTCCAGCACTACAGGAGACCCTGGCTCAGTTCATGAGTATGTATACCACTTTAGCCCAGGCAGGACTGCTTCCTCTTGTTGCAGCTACATCTCAGGCCGGGGGAGGGGCCCAGACTCCCGTAGCCGTTACACCGGAGCAGCGTGTGCCAATGGGACAGGTTCCAGATGTTTTGGTTATGCCTCCTGCCGCCCCAGCACAACCCGGAGGTGGACCGGCTGCCTCTGAGGACGAGCAGCGTAGATTGGAGAGGTTCAAGAAATATGACCCTCCAGTGTTTAGTGGTTTGGCTTCAGATGATGCATTGGGTTTTCTGGAGGAGTGTCATCGTATTCTTCGTACTATGGGGATTGTGGAGACCAGCGGGGTTTCCTTCACTGCTTTTCAGTTTCGTGGGGCCGCTTATGATTGGTGGCGCACGTATGAGTTGGATAGTCCGGAGGAGTCTGCTTCATTGACTTGGACGCAGTTTTCAGATCTGTTTTTGAGGGAGTTTGTTCCACAGAGCCTTAGGGATTCTTGGCGCTCGGAGTTTGAGCGGTTGCGACAGGGCTCCATGTCAGTATCGGAGTATGCTATCAGTTTCACCCTTCTAGCCAAGCATGCACCGGCTTTGGTAGCCACGGTTCGGGAGCGAGTGCGGAGATTTATTGAGGGCCTTGTTCCGCCTATCCGATCCAGCATGGCCAGAGAGCTTGAGACAGATATATCTTATCAGCAGGCAGTTAGCATTGCCAAGAGGATCGAGAGTATGCTCCCTAGAGAGCGGAGAGAGAGAGAGAGGCCAAGAGGTCTCGTGAGTCGGGCCATTTCTCCGGTGCCCGCACTTCATCAGCCGGTCGTTTTGGCAGGGGTTATTCCGGTCGACCAGTTCACTCGGCATTGCCCGCAGCCGGTAGTACCCCAGGTCTTCCAGCACCTCAGGAGCCTTATTATGCTCCCCCAGTTTCCAGGTGCACCTCCTGCGCGGGGTCCTTCCAGGGGTCAGACTAGTGGGGGTGAGGCCGGTCAGTCACAGCCACCGCGTCCTCCCAGAGCTTGTTTTGAGTGTGGGGATACTCTCCACCTAGTTAGGGAGTGCCCCAGGCGCAGGAGAGGAGCCCCTCATCAGTCATCACAGCATCCGCGTGGTTCTCAGGGCCAGCAGGCTATCATTCCAGCCCCAGCTGCCACTCCACCTGCCCAACCATCCAGGGGCGGGGGTCAGGGTTCCAGAGGCCGCCCACGAGAGGGGGGACAGGCCAGATTCTATGCTATTCCTGATCGCGCTGCGGCTGTTACATCTGACTCTGTTATCACAGGTATTATTATGGTTAGTCACAGGGAGGCATCGATTCTATTCGACCCTGGTTCCACTTTTTCATATGTGTCTTCTTACTTTGCTTCTCATCTGGGTGTGCCTCGGGATTCTTTGAGTGCCCCCATTTATGTTTCCACTCCGGTGGGTGATTCTTTGGTCGTGGACCGTGTATATCGGTCGTGTTTGGTTACCATTTGTGATTTTGAGACCAGAGCGGATCTATTGTTGCTCGGGATGGTCGATTTTGATATTATTTTGGGCATGGACTGGTTGTCGCCCCATTATGCTATTCTTGATTGTCACGCCAAGACCGTGACGCTGGCTATGCCAGGCATTCCACGTATTGAGTGGAGTGGTACTCTAGATCACACCCTAGCCGTGTTATTTCTTTTCTCAGAGCTCAGCGTATGGTTGAGAAGGGGTGTGTTGCTTATCTTGCCTATGTGCGGGACGTCAGTATTGACCCTCCCTCTATTGATTCTGTTCATGTGGTACGTGACTTTGCTGATGTATTTCCAGCTGATCTCCCGGGCATGCCGCCCGACAGAGATATTGATTTTGCTATTGATTTGTTGCGGGCACTCGGCCCATTTCTATTCCACCGTACCGTATGGCTCCTCCTGTGTTGAAGAAGTTGAAGGATTAGTTATAGTAGTTGTTGGGTAAGGGTTTCATTCGACCCAGTGAGAGGCGATTTAGGGGCGATTTTCAGAGAAACCAAAAGGGGTCATCAGGTAATCATCTATGGATTTATATTATGTCATTTCCTTGCTAAACTATGGTGTTTTTGACTGAAATTGGAGGAATTGGGGGTGTGTTAATGGAGGTTTTCACCCTAGGCTTGAATTTTAGAAAATCAAGGGTTTGAATGGGCAAATGGAGCCTGAATTTAGTAAACTTTATATGCTTAGACTCGTATTGAGATGAGGGTGTGTTCAGGCCTTATCTGGACTCGTTCGTGATTGTCTTCATTGATGATATTCTAGTATATTCCCGGAGCCGGGAAGAGCACGAGCAACATTTGAGGATAGTGCTTCAGATTCTGAGGGAGAAGCAGCTTTATGCCAAGTTCTCTAAATGTGAATTCTGGTTGAGTTCGGTGGCATTTTTGGGCCACGTGGTGTCGAGTGATGGTATTCGAGTAGATCCGAGGAAGGTGGAGGCCGTGCAGAGTTGGCCCAGACCCTCCTCCGCTACTGAGATTCGCAGTTTCCTTGGTTTGGCGGGCTATTACCGTCGTTTCGTAGAGGGTTCTCTTCGATTGCAGCACCTATGACTAGATTGACCCAAAAGGGTGCCCCTTTTCGGTGGACAGACGAGTGTGAGGCGAGCTTTCAGAAGCTCAAGACAGCTTTGACTTCGGCCCCTATATTGATGTTGCCTACAGGTTCGGGGTCCTATACTGTATATTGTGATGCCTCACGAGTTGGACTCGGTGCGGTATTGATGCAGGACGGTAGGGTGATTGCCTACGCGTCGAGACAGCTGAAGGTGCATGAGAAGAATTACCCTGTTCATGATTTGGAGCTAGTTGCCATTGTTCACGCCTTGAAAATTTGGCGTCATTATTTATATGGGGTTCCTTCTGAGATCTACACCGATCACCGGAGCTTGCAGCACTTGCTTAAGTAGAAGGACCTGAATATGCGTCAGAGGAGATGGTTGGAACTACTGAAGGACTATGATATTACTATTCTCTATCATCCGGGCAAGGCTAATGTGGTTGCTTATGCCTTGAGTCGTCGGGCAGAGAGTTTGGGGAGTTTAGCATATCTACCAGCTTCGGAGAGGCCTATGGCGATGGATGTTCAGGCTTTGGCCAGGTAGTTTGTTAGACTGGATCTTTCGGAGCCCAGCCGGGTTCTAGCTTGTGTGGTTTCTCGGTCTTCTCTATTTGACCGCATCAGGGAGCGTCAGTTCGACGACCCTCATTTGCTTGTCCTTCAGGATAGAGTTCGGCGTGGTGATGCTCGAGATGTTACCATCGGGGATGATGGAGTCATGAGGATGCAGGGCGTATCTGTGTGCCCAATGTAGATGATCTTCGAGAGCTGATTCTAGCAGAGGCCCATGGTTCGCGGTATTCCATCCATCCGGGTGCCGCGAAGATGTATCAGGACTTGAAACAGCATTACCGGTGGAGGCGGATGAAGAGGGATATAGTTGATTATGTTTCTAGATGCCTCAATTGCCAGCAGGTGAAGTATGAGCATCAGCGCCCAGGTGGATTGATGCAGCGGATTGAGATTCCAGAGTGGAAATGGGAGCGCATCACCATGGACTTTGTATCTGGGCTTCCACGGACTGTTAGGAAGTTTGATTCCATTTGGATTATTGTGGATCGGCTGACCAAGTCCGCCCATTTTATACCCGTGAGCACTACATATTCATCGGAGCAACTGGCGGAGATCTATATCAGAGAGGTAGTTCGGCTGCATGGTATTCCAGTTTCCATCATTTCAGATAGAGGCACTCAGTTCACTTCACGGTTCTGGAGAGCTGTACAGCAGGAGTTAGGTACTCGGGTGGAGCTGAGCACAGCATTTCACCCCCAGACTGATGGGCAGTCCGAGCGCACTATTCAGATTTTGGAGGATATGCTTCGTGCGTGCGTGATTGAGTTTGGAGGTTCATGGGATCACTTCTTACCACTGGCGGAGTTTGCTTATAACAACAGCTACCAGTCTAGTATTCAGATGGCACCGTACGAGGCCCTATATGGTAGGAGGTGCAGGTCTCCCGTGGGTTGGTTTGAGCCGGGCGAGGCCAGGTTGCTAGGTACTGATATGGTTCAGGAGGCTATGGACAAGGTCAAGGTGATTCAGGATAGACTTCGTGCAGCTCAGTCTAGACAGAAGAGTTATGCGGATAAGAAGGTTCGCGACGTGGCTTTTATGGTTGGCGAGCGGGTTCTACTTCGAGTCTCGCCCATGAAGGGCGTTATGAGGTTTGGAAAGAAAGGAAAGCTGAGTCCTAGATTTATTGGCCCTTTTGAGATTTTGAGGCGTGTTGGGGAGGTTGCTTATGAGTTGGCCTTACCTCCCAGCCTAGCCGGAGTTCACCCCGTATTTCATGTCTCCATGCTCCGGAGATACCATGGTGACCCGTCACATGTGTTGGATTTCACATCTGTTCAGCTAGACAAGGATCTGTCTTATGTTGAGGAGCCAGTAGCCATTCTAGACAGGCAAGTCAGAAAGCTAAGGTCAAAGAACATCGCTTCGGTAAAGGTTCGGTGGCGGGGCCAGCCGGTCGAGGAGGCGACTTGGGAGACCGAGCAGGATATGCGCAGCTAGTACCCTCATCTTTTCACTACTCCAGGAATGTTTTCTATGCTCGTTCGAGGACGAACGAATCTTTAAGTGTGGGAAGATGTAACGACCCGACCGGTCGTTTTAGAAAAATTACGCCCCAATCCCTAATTTAACTGTTCCCCTAAGTTCATTTCTGCTATTGTGGGTTGCCGGGAGAGTCGGTTCTGAAAATTTGAGCATTTTGGGACACTTAGTCCCTAAATAAGAGCTTTGAAGCTAAAAAATGGCCCGTAGCCGGAACAGTGTTAAGACGATCTCGAAACGGAAATCCGATGGTTCCATTAGCTCCGTTAGGTGATTTCGGGGTTGAGAGCGCGTTCGGAATGTATTTTGGAGGTCCGTAGCTCAATTAGGCTTGAAATGTCGAAGGTTGAAATTTTGGCGAATCCGAACGATAGGTGAGATTTTGATCCGGGGGTTGGAATGGAATTCCGACAATTTCTATAGCTTCGTTATGTGATTTTGGATATGTCCGCAAATTTTCAGGGTCATTCGGAAGTCGTTTGGTCGGGTTTTAGATCGAATGTGTAATTCGGAGAGTTTTAAGAAATTTAGGCTTGAATTCGATGTGAATTATGGGTTTTGATGTTGTTAGACGTGTTTTGAGGATTGGAACAAGTTCGAATAAGGTATTAGGATGTGTTGGTGTGTTTGGATGAGGTCCCGGGGGCCTCGGGGTGGTTTCGGATGGTTAAACGGGAGAAAATCATGGAAATTGCAGGTTTAGGAATTCTGCCTCTGTTGTTTTCGCCCCTGCGGAAATGGAACCGCAGAGGCGAGTCCGCTGAGGCGGAAATTGGAGCGCGGAAGCGAACTGGAGCGCAGGGGCGGTCCTTGTCCGCATAAGCGGCATCGCGAGTGCGAGGATGGGGACCGCAGAAGCGGTCAGGAGACGAGTTAGGGATTTCGCAAAAGCGGACAAGCCTCCGCTTAGGCGAGTCCGCAGAAGCGGACTGTTGTTCGTAGGAGCGGAGAGTTCCGCAGGAGCGGACCTTTGTCCGCGGGAGCGGCCTCGCGGAAACGGCTGTAGGCTCGCAGAAGCGGAATGGGCCAGCCAGGCCTGGGCTTCGCAGGAGCGACAAAATGTCGCGGAAGCGGATCCGCAGAAGCGGAATTTCGTCCGCAGAAGCGGAAATCGCAGAGAGTTAATTATATCATAAGTTAGAAATTTCAGAAACATTTCCAAACTTTGAGGGCTCGGCTTAAGGGGCGATTTGGGCGATTTTGAAGGGAGATTCAAGGGGTTTCTTCAGGTAATCAATTATGGACTCCAATTATGATTGTTGTTGATAATATTATGCATGTTTTTCATGAAAATGGAGGAATTTGGGGTAATTAATGGGGGTTTTCACCCTAGACCAAAACCTTTAGAAAACCTTTGATTTGAATGGGCAAACGGAGTCCGATTTCGATAAATTTTATATGCACGGACTCGTATTGAGATAAGGAACCCGAATATATAATTGTCGTGATTTTTCGATAAGCGTACCGAAAGTCGGGTTTTGGCAACTTGTGGGTTTTGGTGAATTTTGAGTTAATTTGATTGGGTAATGCCCAATTGGCCTATTTTGATGTGATTCTATTGATTTTTATCAGGATACTACACTTGTGGAGTCCGACATTCGCGGCAAGAGGGTTATTTCTTAGCGGTTTTGTACCGAAATTGAGGTAAGTGGCTTGTCTAACTTCGTGTGGGGGACTTTCACCCCTAGGATATTATTGTGATACTTTAAATGCCTTGTACGCGAGGTGACGGGCGTGTACATGCGCTGGTTGTTGAACACATACTTTACTCAAAATGTTCAATGAGTGATATTCCTGTTCTTAGTTGTTAAAATTCGATATTCCTACCCGGTAGTAGTTAGAAAAGCATGATTAGATAGAATCTAACTGTCTAGTTGCTTAATTGACTTACTTGAGTTTTTTTGGTAATCGCTGGCGCTGTTCATCGGTGAAGTTATCATTAAGCATATTATACTTCTCTCTGTGTATCCCCTTACTTGCTGTGGTTATGGACTACGGGTTCGATTCCCGAGATCCTGAGATTATTGAAATGTGGACTACGGGTTCGATTCCCGAGATCCTGAGATTATTGAAATGTGGACTACGGGTTCGATTCCCGAGATCCTGAGATTATTGAAATGTGGACTACGGGTTCGATTCCCGAGATCCTGAGATTATTGAAATGTGGACTACGGGTTCGATTCCCGAGATCCTGAGATTATTGAAATATGGACTACGGGTTCGATTCCCGAGATCCTGAGATTATTGAAATGTGGACTACGGGTTCGATTCCCGAGATCCTGACTTATTGGTAGGGACTGCGGGTTCGATTCCCGGAGATCCTGAGTTATTGAGATATTATTGAGACATGGGCTGCGGGTTCGATTCCCGGAGACCCAGAGGTACTGAGAATGGGACTGTGGGTTCAATTCCCACAGATCCTGGATTCGTTTATTTGAGTTGGTTATTTGTTGTTAGCTTGATTGTAGACAGTTGCAGTAATCATCATAATGTTGTTATTTCGGAAATTATTATCATTTAAACTATTTATTTTGTTATCATCATTATATTATTATTTTCTCAGTAGGGCCCTGACCTACCTCGTCACTACTCCATCGAGGTTAGGCTTGGCACTTACTGAGTACCGCCGTGGTGTACTCATGCTACTCTTCTGCACACTTTTGTTGTGCAGATCCAGGTACATCAGAGCAGGCTCGTGCTAGATGATTTCCGCAGCTTTTCTGGAGACCTCGAGGTATGATCTGCTACGTCCGCAGATCCGGAGGCTTTCCTTCTATTCTAGTAGTACTAGTTGACATTTTTCTTTATTTCGTTGTTAGATACTCTTTACACATAGAGCCACAGTTGTATTTTCTCTTTTAGTCTGTGTTACCGTGGGGTTCCGGATCTTGGTAGTGTTTTATTTATTGTGTGATGGATGTATGTGCCAAGCGGCACGGATTACATATCTTTTATGCTATTTTTCCGCTGTTTCTTATTTAAGTATTTATAACTTGTATATTCCGCAACGTGTTAGGCTTACCTAGTCGTGGGGACTGGGTGCCATCACGACAGGTTCAGAATTGGTGAACTAGGGTCGTGACAGAAGTCAAAGACAATGACTTAACAAAATAGAAGATTGAATCAGGCCTTGTCAAGAAGTTTGGAGAAAACTCACAAAAGGAGCTTTGACATGGTAGTTCAGTAAATATCATTCTGAGAAAAGTCGTAGAAGAAATGTTAGTAGAGAATCGAATGATCCCAAAAGCACGAGCCATATCTGGGGTTGATAATTCAACGGTGATAACCAACGGGGAGATCGAACTTAACACTTACATGAGTGGTCAGAAATGTGAAATTCCAAGTCATTGATACAAATATGGCTTATAATATTATTTTGGGAAGACTATAAATTTATGATATGAAAGCGGCCCCATCCACCTTACATCTGGTAATAAAGTTCACTTAAAATGGGGATTAAGGAAAATTAGAGGTGGCCAACAAACTTCAAGAAATATGAACTCACTAGCTCTTCACAACAAAAAATATACAGGAGATATAGAAGTCTTTCGAATGGAAGCTAACGAATAGACAAGTATAAAAAAACCTTTGATCAATCATATACAAGAGAAATCGATATTCAAATAGGTATGTAAGGAGATGACGGTGAGACAAATCCTATTATCATCAAGGATAAGCCAGAACATGCATACATAGATTCCAGACTAGATTTCATTCGTGAACAATAAGAAGACCAGCATATCAAAACAACTGTCGAAGAACTCGAGGCTATTCCATTGTTCGAACAAAAGCCCGAGAAAAAGTTGTATATTGGCAAAAGATTGCTAGAAAGATTAACTCATGGGCAAAAAGGTATGTTATTCAATTTCTTAAAAGCTAATGCGGTTGTTTTGTATGGTCCCATATGACAGGTATCCCACCAAAAGTAATGACTCATAAGCTGAATGAAGATACGTCCTTCACCTATTAAACAAAAGAAAATAAAGCAAGACATTATGTGATTGTAGTTATGACTTTTGGTCATGTATAGAATGACTTCGACTATTTTTGGGCTTAAGCCATCCAAAATAAGGAACAGAACACCTTCTAATTGGTAAGCCATCCTGGAAGCCTTCACTATAATTAGTTCATAAATGATACCTGGCCTATTTTGGTGTTAAATGATAATTACTGTAATGAATTGGACGATTTACATCAAAACAATGTGTAATATTACTAACATATTAGCAATCCCAGGATTAATTTACTCCACAGTTGTAATATTAATAATTTCGGAACTATTTAATACCGGGATAAAGTACATAACTAATTCAACCAACTTCATGAATTGTTAATAATAAGTACAATTGGTGTACAGTTATCTAATAGGTCCTATATTAATTGCTCAGGTTGTAACACATATCTCTGGGGTTTGCTTCACCTAAGGAATCATGGTTAAAAATTTAGGTGTTTGACATAGTTACCCACAAAAATAAAACTATTTATCCTTGTTTATTCATTTGTTTTTCCATCCATAAATTAATTACATTTCCTACCCATAGTTGATTTTGTGGAGAATTTTCTCTTTATTCTCCGATTTTTTTTTTATTTCTATGTTTTTTTTCTTTTCTCCTTTTCTCTTTTCTCGTTTTCTTCTTTTTTTTCTTTTTCCTATTCTAATTTTATTTAACTTCTTTTTTTATGTTTCTTTTCTCTTCGTAATCTATTTCATTTACTATTTTTTATTATTCTTTTTTATATATATTATTACTAGAGAAAAATTAAATTGTGAACCAATTAAATATAGCTAATACAAACAAAAAATGTTAACTAACATTTTATACCAGTATAGTATATAGTTATACCAATAGTGTATACAATTATACACAAAGAGTTAAAAAAAATAATTCAATTATTAAACTGAAATAATATCAGTTGTCAATAAAAATTTTAAAAATTTCTAAAAGGATCTAATTGTAAGAGTATACTGTTACATTATATAGCATACTATAATTTTATTTTATTTTTGCATTTTAAATTTGCTGCTAACGCTAGGTAAAAGCTTAAAATAAATTAAAAGGGAAAAGGCAAGTGAATTTATGGGTAATAAGTATACCACTACAGTATATTGTATACTATTACTGCATACTGTTACAATATCTTGCATATTATTACAGTATAGCATAACAATATATTTGTATACTATAATGGTATACTGTTGTAGTATAACTATATACTCATATAGATTAGTATACAGTTAGGTAACAACGTTCTTCTTTGGTTATTATTGTAGTTGTGTTCTTCTTCGATTTTCAACTCAAAATTTCGATCTCAATCACCTCAAATCAGCTGTAAGTCTCGACCAAACTGATTCAAAATTATAAAAAAAAAATCAAGATAGTATATTATTTTACTGTTACTAAAGAAAAATCAAATAGTGTACCAATTAAATGTAGCTAATACAACCAAAAAATATTTTAGCTAACAAATGATATCAGTATAGTATATAGTTATACCAACAGAGTATACAATTGTACGCAAAGAGTTTAATTTTTTTTAATTTAATTATTAAACTGAAATAATATCAGTTGTAATGTAATCTAATTAACTCAATGAGAGCTTATGCAATAATAATACCTCCATGGAATTCCATTAAATAGTTCATTTAGAAAAATATTTAAACACAACATCCCATTAAGTAATCATATATTTTTAGGTGATTAGTAAGAGGATCATACGTGACGTTGAATAAAAATCTCATATACAGAAATCCAAAATCTATCGAACTCAATGAGATTGAGAATTTTGAGAAAAAACTATGGAAACGCTAATTTTGTTTTATAGATTTTCTTTCTAGCTTTGTTTTTCTAAAATATATAAAAAAGAAAGTATAGAAAAAAGGGATTGATAAGAGGCTATAGGAAGGGATATAATCAAATTAGAGAAAGGAAAAAGAAAAATATAGAGAAAAAGTACAAGACAAGTTTAAACTGCATAGTTGCAGTAGAAGAATAAATAAAAAAAATGGGTACACGGGCAAAAGTTTTGGTCAGCTAAGTGTATTGAGTAATAATTTGAAAATTAGGTAAAACCGGGTAATTGTCTTTAGTAGGTATATATCATAAATTGCTCTAAAAATATAATAATTGTCAAATCATTTTAACATATCCAACGGTTTGACAGGCCTCCCTACATATTGCTGAGATTGCCCGTATATGACAATAATAAAATCAAATAAGTGTGATTTAATAATGTCATTTATAATCGCGCGAAGCGCGGGCAAATTACCTAGTAAATATATATAAGAGGGATTTGAATATATAACGGGGGTGAATATATACAATGATGTAACTTTATATACAAACCTAAGGAAAGATAAAAAGTGCGATAAAAGCAACTAAGTATAAAACTATATACAGAGCAAATGAAAATCAAGAAAGCATAAAATGTATCAATATATACAGTCATCCAAGAATATAGGGCGCACCCCCTCAAATAAAAGTTGGCATTGTCCCCAATGCCAACTAGTCCGAATAAGCACCAAAAAGGTAGAGAAAAATGATATAGAAGACTCCCTAAGCTGTATTTGTCTGCATAGGATCATGGGTGGTCCCTAGGTCCTCTGTGAGCTCGGGAACCTCAGAATGGTTCCCGGTAGTTTGCTCGGCTGCTACTGGGACCTAGGCCTAGACCTGGACAGAGTCTAGAACTGGTACATCCTGTGGCTGACTCGAGGAAGCCTCCAGTGGGTGCGCCAATTGGATGAAGACATCATATTCTCTAGGAATCTTCCTCCTCTTCAGAGGCATCTGGGTCTGCTCTAGCTGAGGATGAACTGTTGGGACTTGATCATCAAGCAATATGTCCAATGGTAGTTGGTCTTCCTTCAGCCCCCAGCTCATTCACGGACTCCTTGGAGGACCGTGTCTTTTCGCAGCTTCATATGATCCTTAGCAAGCTCCTTGAGAGCCTTTCCATGCGAATCAACTACCTTTGCAAATGCATCTTGAGTAGTGAGGATTTTCTTGTGGTTCTAAAGAATTTCCTTTAAAGCATCCTCTATTAATTATGGGACATATGCTAGCTGGGGTGCTGACTGAGCTGCAATAGTAGTGGTCAAGGTGGAAAACTTGGATGAAGTAGTATACATCCAGTTGTTAATACTCTGAAGCATCTAACTTAGTCAATGTGCAGTGATAGAATGGGCCCGAGAAGATATGATCTCTGTGTGATGACCCAAAGGGTCATCACCGTATTTTTTCATTTTCCCGTGCTTCTGAGGCCTTTAAAACCTTATTTATAGTTGCCTCAATTTGTATGTACAGTCCGGGAACGTAGGCGGAAAGTTTTTATGTGAAAATATGTGAAATTTGTGAAAGAGTTGAAGAATTTTGATATTAATATGGGTAAAGTTAACTTCGATCAACATTTTTAGTAAACCAAACCGGATTCGTGATTTGACGGTCTCGGGGGGTTTGTAGAAAAATATGGGACTCGAGCATGTGCCTGGAGTCAAAATTCGAGGTCTAGAACCCGAGTAACAGAATTTTTCTATTAAATTATTTTGGCTGAAATTATTAAGGAAAATGAAAATAAAAATTAATTAAAAGACTAAGGTATTGGGCTTGTATTTTGGTTTCGATGCCTGGTACAGGTCTTAAATATTCGTTAAGCACTTTCTGTGAAGTTTGGTCGAAATCGGACGTCGTTTGACATGTTTCGGACCTAAATATCTAAAGTTAGAGGTTTAAGAAGTTTCAAACGAAAATCATGGGGTTGGGGGTTTGATTCTTTGATTTTGATGTTATTTTTGTGATTTGATCGCTCGACTAAGTTCGTAGGATTTTATTTAGTTAGTGTGTGTGTTTGGTTGGGACCCCCGAGGGCTCGGGAGTGATTTGGAGGTGGTTCGAGGTAGTTTTACACTTAGACACATAGCAGATTTTCTGCAATTTTTGCATAGAAAATCCATTCTTCACGTTCGCGTTCCATTCAAGCGTTCGTGAAGCTTCAGTGGTCCCTCTTCATCGCTTTCGCGGATAATACCCCATGCCCGTGTAGCCCAGGCTTCCCCTTCAACGCGTTCGTGAGTCCTCCCTCGCGTTCGCGTACTAGCCAATCCCAGACCCCATCCCCGTTCTTCTACGCATTCGCGGTTATCACATCGCGTTCATGATGCCTTAAACCATCCACCCTTTGCGAACGCGCCCTCATTCACGTGAATGCGAAGGGAATTTTTGCCCAGTGATTTTAAAGCCTAAAAACATAACCCACTTCGGGATTTTACCATTATTCACACGAACTCATCCCTCAAATCACTCAATAGACGATTTTCAAGCTTCTCTTTCTCCATATCTCTTTGGGTAAGTATTATGAAATTCATCATCTCCTAATCATTTCATCTAATCACTAATTTTCTAGCCCTAAATCATGAATTCAAGTTAGAAAATAGGGGTTTTGGGTAGAATTAGAGTTTTGGAAATTTTGGGTGATTCAACCTCAAGTTGGGGTCGTATCTTGAAATAAATTATATATTTGGACTCGTGGGGTTATGGGTGATTGGGTTTTGGTTCGAGCCTTGTGTTTGGACCATGCGGTCCCGGTGTCGGATTTTGCTATTTTTGGAAGAATGCTAGAAAACTCATTTCTATGCTATGGGATTATGTTGTTGTACCCTAATTGATATCATTGAATTAATTATGCCTAGATATCAATGTTTGAAAGTCAGATTTTAGAGGAAAGGCAGTATTGGAGAGTTGAGTGCTATTCTTTGGACCGAGGTAAGTGTTTGATCTAACTTTGGCTTGACGGAATAGGATTAGAGCGTTATTAATTGCTATTTTCAAAATGATCAAGTACGGTGTATAGTCATGGTGCCGAGTCTCTATATACCAGTGTCTAGCATGACCGTGGGTCTTTGTTTGCACTTGTTGTTGATATATTTTGGGACTCTTCCAAGCTAATTAATAATTTCCACATAAAGTGAAGAGTTTGAGGATTTGTTATATATATATATATATATATATATATATATATATATATATATATATATACTTTGGAGCGTTGGCTCGAGTGATAAAAATACCATTGAGTAAAAAATAAAAGAATTGGAAAGAGGTGTGATAATTCCCATCCCAGGATTGCTTGAGTTTATTGATTATCTCCCTTGCCAGACTGTGAAAGTGGTTGTTATTGATCCTTTACTAGGATTTAGTTGTTTATTTGTGTTTTACTGTGACGACCCAAATGGTCATCACTTGTTTTATTAATCATTTCGAGCTTTTGAGGTCTTGAAAACCTCATTTATAGTTGCCTCGATTTGCGTGCACAATCCGGGCACAAAGCTGGAAAATATTTATGTTGAAATATGTGAAAAAGTTGAAGAATTTTGATATTAATATTGATATGGTTGACTTTGGTCAACATTTTCGGTAAACGGACCCGGATCCGTGATTTGACTGTCTCAGAAAATCCGTAGTAAAATATGAAACTTGGGCATATGCCCGGAATTGAAATCCGAGGTCTAGAACCCCGGTGAAAGAATTTTTCTGTTAAATTGTTTTCTCAAAATGTTTAAGGAAAATGAAACTGATTCTTGATTAAAAAGTACTGGTATCGGGCTCGTATTATGGTTCCGACGCCCGGTACAGGTCATATATATGGTTAAGCGCTTCCTGTAAAGTTTGGTTGAAAACGGACGTCGTTTGACGCATTTCGGCCTTAAATTGGAAAGTTTGGAAATTATGAAATTTGAAAGAATTCTTGAGTTTTAAGGCTCAATCCATTGGTTTTGATGTTATTTTAGCGATTTGATCGCGCGAGCAAGTTCGTATGATGTTTTTGAGTTAGTGTGCATATTTGGTTTGGAGCCGGGGAGCTCGGGTAAAGATTTGATAGGCCGTTGGATGAAATTCTGAGTTTTTGCACTGCTGGTTTTTCACCCAGCTGTTGTCTTCGCAATTGCGAAGTATTTCTCGCAATTGCGAAGGTGGCGGGTCAAGGCAGGGTTCGCAAATGCGAACCCTTGGTCGCAAATGCGAAGGTGCCCAGGACCAGTTGGGTTCGCAAATGCGAACCAAACCTCGCAATTGCGAGGCCTCCAGTGAAAAGGCCTGCGTCGCAAATGCGAAGCATTCTTCGCAAATGCGAAGCATTCTTCGCAAATGCGAAGGTCCCTCAGCCCAGCCTTGTTGGCAAATGCGAACAAACGTTCGCAAATGCGAAAGTCCCTGGAAGCAGCCTAGTTCGCAATTGCGAACATATGTTCGCAATTGCGAAGACCCCAGATTTGCCTTGGCTTCGCAAATGCGAACAAAAGTTCGCAAATGCGAACTTCCTAGCCTTAGCTTATTTTTCAAACTCCAGAAATTGGTCGGGGTTCGCAATTGCGAACCCATGTTCGCAAATGCGAACACAGAGACCTGTAAAACACGATTTTTAGTTCATTTCTTCACTTTTTACAAAACAAAAACACCCATTTGCGATTCTTCACGGATTTCTTCTTCATCAAAACAATTTTAAGTCACTTTTTACTTAATTCTTTCAATTCCTAACATCATTAAACATGTTTTTCAATAGAAATCAAATGTTTTCATGGTAGAATTTCTTGTTTTTGTTAAAATATAGGGTTTTTCGTAAATTGGGAAATTGGACCTCGAATTGAGGTCCGATTTTGAAACAAATCATATACATGAACTCGTGGGGGGATGGGTAACCGAATTTTGGTCCTAACCCCGAGTTCCGACCATGTGGGCCGGGGGTTGAAATTCACTATTCCGGGCAGAATGTTGTAAAAGTTGTAATTGGTCTTAGGAATTAGTTTGTTGAGTAGTATTGATGGTATTAAATCAATTGTGTATAGATACGATTGGATTGGAGTCAAATTCGAAAGGAAAAGGCATTGCTACGGATTGAATCATTCGTAAACTTTCGAGGTAAGTGTTTGTTCTATCCTAGCTTGTAGGAATAGGAATTCAGTTATGAATAAATTGTTGATTAAGAGTTATTGGTGTTATACCGGTAATGAAGCTAAATTGTTGAAATTATTGTCAATTATTGGTTTAAAACCGGTAATTATAAATATTGTTGATATAGAGATTATTGGCTAAATGCCGGTAATATATATATATTTATGAATTGGGATCGTGTGGCGCGCCGACCACTTATATATATTTATGAATTGGGATCGTGTGGCGCGCCGACCACTTATATATATTTATGAATTGGGATCGTGTGGCGCGCCGACCACTTATATATTTATGAACTGGGATCGTGTGGCGCGCCGACCACTTATATATTTATGAATTGGGATCGTGTGGCACGCCGACCACAAAGTGACTTAAATCTTGGCGTTGGCCATAGTTGCCGGTAGCCTATTGATATATTTGGGAGCGGGTGGTACGCCTACCACAAGATATAATTATTGTGATAGTTGGGAGCGGGTGGTACGCCTACCACGAGATATAAAATGAGAGAGGAATTGAGACATGAAAGTAAGATTTATTCTGTTGATTAGATTATTCTGGATATCGTGAGTTAATGATTGTTATTTCAGAGCAGAGTATTTCCTTATAAATATATTGTATATATATATATATATATATATATATATATATATATATATATGCAACTGTACATGTTTAAGTGGGTGACTGGCCTTAGCCTTGTCACTAGTTCGCTGGGATAGGCGAGGCACTTACCAGCACATGGGGTCGGTTGTGCTGATACTACACTCTGCGCTCTTTTTGCGCAGATACAGGTTACGGACAGCAGCAGCGGCAGTAGCGACTTGTGGATTTTCCGACTATTGAGATTACGAGGTAGCCCTGCAGGCGTCCGCAGGATCCGTTGTCTCTTCTATCTATACTTTTCATTCTGTTATCTCATGTAATCGAGATAAACATCTTGTATTTTCTTTCAGACAATTATGTGTATTATTCTTAGAAGTTCGTGAGTATTGTGACACCGGTCTTGGGTAGTGTATCATGTTTGGGTTTTCTTTATCATATTTGACTAAGTCTTCCGCTAATTTTGATTATTCCGCTGTAATTTATATGTTTTTAATAATAAGTCTTAATAAGAATTTGGTAATTAATGGAGGTGTAATTAATATTCGGCTTGCCTAGCTTCCATTTACTAGGCGCCATCATGACCCCCGATGGTGGGAAATCCGGGTCGTGACAAGTTGGTATCAGAGCACTAGGTTGCATAGGTCTCATAACTCACGAACAACCTTAGTAGAGTCTGAAGGATCGGTACGGAGACGTCTGTATTTATCCTCCAGAGGCTACGGAGTTAGGAAAATATTCCCTTTATTCTTTCCAGTCGTGCGACTTGATCTTTTAAATGTTAATTGAACTTCTACTCTGTTCTTCCGCAGATGGTAAGGACACGTGCATCCTCATCTACTGACCAGCAGCCCGAGGTCCCAGCAGCGGCGGCTCCCGCTAGGGGTAGTGGCCGAGGTCGAGGTCGTCCTAGAGGACAAGGTAGGGGCAGAGCTCAGCCCCGAGCAGCAACACGAGTGGCAGAACCTCAGGTTCATATCGAGGAGGAAGTTCCAGCCCCAGCAGCTCCAGTAGGCCCAGCTCAGGTCCCAGGAGGAGCTTTATTTTCACCGGATCTTCAGGATGCTTTGGTCCGGATAGCAGGTTTTATGGATCATATCACCAGAGCAGGTTTATTACCGGTAGCACCAGCCACTTCTCAGGCTGGAAGAGGTAATCAGACTCCTGCTACGCGCACTCCGGAGCCAATAATTCCTCAGGCTCAGGATCCTGTGATTCAGCCAGTTGAGGCAACTCGACCTATTATTGCGACTCCGTCTAATGATGGTGCAGCCATGTCTGCTGACGCGTTGTGGAGATTGGACAGGTTTACCAAGCTGTTCACTACCACATTCAGTGGCACTCCTTCAGAGGATCCACAGGATTTCCTATACAGCTGCCACGAAGTTCTCCGTACTATAGGTATTGTGGAGACTAATGGTGTGGATTTTGCTACTTTTCGGTTATCTGGTTCCGCCAAGACTTGGTGGAGAGATTATTGTCTAACCAGGCCGGCGGGATCGTCATCTTTGACTTGGGAGCGGTTTGCAGAATTATTCTTGGAGAAGTTCCTTCCAGCAACTCAGCGGGAGGTTATGCGCAGGACAATTTGAGCGTCTTCATCAGGGTTCTATGTCTGTCACACAGTACGAGACTAGGTTCGTGGACATGGCTCGTCATGCTATTATCATACTTCCCACAGATCGGGAGAGGGTGAGGAGGTTTATTGATGGCTTGAATCAGCCAATTCGGCTACAGATGGCTATGGGGGCAGGAATTGAAATCACTTTTCAGGAGGCGGCTAATGCAGCCCGCCGGATCGAGATGGCTCTGTCACAGGGAGCGAGACATGGATCGGATAAGAGATCTCGTAATTCGGGTAGATTCAGTGGTACCTCGTCTGGAGACAGAGATTTTTATGATAGAGGCCATCCTCATAGGCCTTATCAGTCAGCTCTTCAGGTTTCTCATGATGCTTCAGGTGATCGTAATTCTCAGCCACGCTACTCTGATCAGCAGCCTATCAGTGCACCACCACTTCGCTATTTTCAGCAGCCGAGCGCTTGTTTTACGTGCGGTGATCTTAGGCACATTGCAAAGTATTGCCCTCGAGCTTCTGACAGATCTCACCAGCAGGGTTCTCGTGCCATGATTCAGGCCCCAGTTCCCTCACAGCCTGCCCAGCCGGATAGAGGCGGAGGTAGAGGACATAGAGGTGGAGGTAGAGGTCATAGAGGTGGAGCTCAGACCGATAGAGGTAGAGACCAGCCAGCAGCTGATCGTCCTAGAGATATTGCTCAGGGTGGTGGGGCACAGCCCCGATGTTATGCACTTCCCGCCAGACCAGAGGCTGAGTCTTCCGATGCCGTCATTACAGGTATTATTTTGGTTTGTGATAGAAAGGCATCAGCATTATTTGACCCTGGGTCTACATATTCGTATGTGTCTTCCTATTTTGCACCATACTTGGTTCAGCCCAGTGATCCACTGAGTGTTCCTGTTCATGTGTCTACACCAGTAGGCGATTCCATTGTGGTTGATCGAGTTCATCGGTCATGTATTATAGTAATTGAGGGTCTCGAGACCCGTGCTTATTTATTACTCCTAAATATGGTGGACTTTGATATTATACTAGGCATGGACTGGCTATCTCCGTATCATGCTATTTTAGATTGCCATGCCAAGACTGTGACTATAGCCCTGCCGAATTCGCCTCGTATAGAGTGGAAAGGAATTTCAGGTCATACTAGCCGTAATGTTATTTCTTATGTTAAAGCTCGGCGTATGGTTGGAAAGGGATGCTTGGCTTATTTGGCCTATGTCCGTGATTCTAGTGCTGAGGTTCCTTCTATTGACTCTGTGCCTGTGGTTCGCGAATTTCCTGAAGTATTTCCTTCAGACTTGCCAAGTATGCCGCCCGATAGGGACATTGATTTTTGCATTGACTTGGCTCCAGGCACTCAGCCCATTTCCATTCCCCCATACCGTATGGCTCCGCCAGAGTTAAAAGAATTGAAGGAACAGTTGCAGGATTTACTTGAAAAGGGTTTCATTAGGCCCGGTGTTTCGCCGTGGGGTGCACCTGTATTATTTGTAAAGAAGAAAGATGGTTCGATGAGAATGTGCATTGACTATCGACGGTTAAACAAGGTGACTATCAAAAATAAATATCCACTTCCGCGAATTGATGATTTATTTGACCAGCTTCAGGGTGCCAAGGTATTTTCAAAGATAGATTTGAGATATGGCTATCATCAACTGAAGATTAGGGCATCTGATGTCCCTAAGACAGCGTTCCGCACTCGGTATGGACATTATGAATTTCTGGTCATGTCTTTTGGGTTGACAAATGCTCCAGCGGCTTTTATGGAATTAATGAATCGGGTGTTCCGGCCTTATTTAGACTTGTTTGTAATAGTCTTCATTGATGATATATTAATATATTCCCGCAGTCAGGAGGAGCATGCGCAATCTCAGAGTGGCCTTACAGACTCTGAGAGATAGCCAGCTATATGCAAAATTTTTAAAGTGTGAATTTTGGCTAAGTTCAGTTGCATTCCTGGGTCATATTGTGACGGCAGCAGGTATTCAGGTTGATCCGAAGAAAATTGAGGTAGTCAAGAGCTGGCCTAGACCGACATCAGCCACAGATATTCGGAGTTTCTTGGGGTTAGCGGGTTATTATCGCCGATTCGTAGAAGGATTTTCGTCTATTGCAACCCCATTGACCAGATTGACCCAGAAGGGTGTTCAATTTGAATGGTCCGATGAATGTGAGGCGAGCTTTCAAAAGCTCAAGACAACCTTGACCACAGCACCGGTATTGGTTTTACCCACAGGTACGGGACCTTATCCTGTTTATTGTGATGCTTCCCGTATTGGGCTTGGTGCAGTGTTAATGCAGGATGGCAAGGTTATTGCCTATGCTTCGAGGCAGTTGAAGATTCATGAGAAGAACTATCCAGTGCATGATCTAGAATTGGCGGCGATTATTCACGCATTGAAGATCCGGAGGCATTATTTGTATGGTGTAGCATGTGAAGTATACACCGATCATAAGAGTCTTCAGGTATTTGTTTAAGCAGAAAGAGTTGAATATGAGGCAGAGAAGGTGGCTAGAGTTACTAAAAGACTATGATGTTACTATTTTTTATCACCCAGGTAAGGCCAATATGGTGGCCGATGCATTGAGTAGAAAGTCTGCCAGCATGGGTAGTCTTGCATATATTCCGGTCAGTCAGAGACCATTAGCTATAGATGTCCAGGGCCTTAGCTAACCGGTTCGTGAGATTAGACATTTCTGAGCCTAGCAGGGTGTTAGCCTGCACGGTCGCTCGTTCTTCCTTATTTGAGCGTATCCGTGAGAGGCAATTTGATGATCCTCATTTGCGTGAGTTGAGAGATACGGTACAACGGGGAGGTGCCACACAGGTAAATCTAGATGATGATGGGGTATTGAAATTGCAGGGTCGAGTTTGTGTGCCCAATGTCGAAGGGATTCGAGAGTTAATCTTAGCGGAGGCCCACGGTTTGCGGTATTCTATTCACCCAGGCGCCGCGAAGATGTACCAGGACTTACGGCAGCACTATTGGTGGCGCAGAATGAAGAAAGATATCGTTGCGTATGTCGCTCGGTGTCTAAATTGTCGGCAGGTGAAATATGAGCACCAGAGACCTGGTGGTGTATTCCAGAGGATTGAAATTCCCGAGTGAAAATAGGAGCGGATCACTATGGATTTCGTTATTGGACTTCCTTTGACTCGGAGGAAATTTGATGCTATTTGGGTCATTGTTGATAGGCTGACCAAGTCAGCACACTTTATTCCAGTATCTGTCTCCTACTCGTCGGAGAGGTTAGCGGAGGTTTACATTAGGGAGACTGTTCGTCTCTATGGAGTGCCAGTATCTATTATCTCCGATCGAGGTACGCAGTTTACCTCGCGGTTCTGGAGAGCGGTCCAGCAGGAGTTAGGCACCCAGGTTCAGTTGAGTACAGCATTTCATCCTCAGACGGATGGCCAGTCCGAGAGGACTATTCAGATTCTAGAGGACATGCTTCGAGCCTGTTTTATTGATTTCGGAGGCTCGTGGGACCAGTTTCTGCCATTAGCAGAGTTCGCCTACAATAACAGTTACCAATCTAGCATCCGGATGGCTCCGTATGAGGCGTTGTATGGTAGGCGATGTCGATCACCAGTAGGATGGTTTGAACCGGGAGAGGCTCGGTTGTTAGGTACAGACTTAGTTCAGGAGGCCTTGGATAAGGTCAAGACTATCCAGGAGAGATTGCGTTCAGCTCAGTCCAGACAGAAGACTTATGCGGATCGTAAGGTTCGAGATGTAGATTTCATGGTTGGCGAAAGAGTATTACTCCGAGTGTCGCCTATGAAGGGTGTGATGAGGTTCGGGAAGAAGGGCAAGCTCGGCCCTAGGTATATTGGTCCATTTGAGATTCTAGACAGAGTGGGAGGGGTGGCTTACAGATTAGCTTTGCCGCCTAGCTTATCAGCCGTGCATCGAGTTTTTCATGTATCTATGCTTCGGAGATACCACGGCGATCCCACATATGTGTTAGACTTCAGTACTTGTCCAATTGGACAATGATCTATCTTACGAGGAGGAGCCGGTAGCCATTCTAGACCGGCGGGTTCGACAGTTGAGGTCGAAGAGTTATCCTTCTGTGCGTGTTCAGTGGAGAGGTCGGCCTCCTGAGGCATCGACCGGGAGTCCGAGTCTGATATGCGGAGCCGCTACCCACATTTGTTTCCTGACTCAGGTACTTCTTTCTTTTGTCCGTTCGAGGACGAACGGTTGTTTTAGATGTGGAGATTGTGACGACCCAAAGGGTCATCACTTGTTTTATTAATCATTCCGATCTTTTGAGGTCTTGAAAACCTCATTTATAGTTGCCTAGATTTGCGTGCACAGTCCGGGCACAAAGCTGGAAAATATTTATGTTGAAATATGTGAAATATGTGAAAAAGTTGAAGAATTTTGATATTAATATTGATATGGTTGACTTTGGTCAACATTTTTGGTAAACGGACCGGATCCGTGATTTGACTGTTTCAGAAAATCCGTAGAAAAATATGGAACTTGGGCATATGTCCGGAATTGAAATCCGAGGTCTAGAACCCCGGTGAAAGAATTTTCTGTTAAATTGTTTTCTGAAAATGTTTAAGGAAAATGAAACTGATTCTTGATTAAAAAGTACTGGTATCGGGCTCGTATTATGGTTTCGACGCCCGGTACAGGTCATATATATTGGTTAAGCGCTTCCTGTAAAGTTTGGTTGAAAACGGACGTCATTTGACGCATTTCGGCCTTAAATTGAAAAGTTTGGAAATTATGAAATTTGAAAGAATTCTTGAGTTTTAAGGCTCAATCCATTGGTTTTGATGTTATTTTAGCGATTTGATCGCGCGAGCAAGTTCGTATGATGTTTTTGAGTTAGTGTGCATATTTGGTTTGGAGCCGGGGAGCTCGGGTAAAGATTTGATAGGCCGTTGGATGAAATTCTGAGTTTTTGCACTGCTGGTTTTTCACCCAGCTGTTGTCTTCGCAATTGCGAAGTATTTCTCGCAATTGCGAAGGTGGCGGGTCAAGGCAGGGTTCGCAAATGCGAACCCTTGGTCGCAAATGCGAAGGTGCCCAGGACCAGTTGGGTTCGCAAATGCGAACCAAACCTCGCAATTGCGAGGCCTCCAGTGAAAAGGCCTGCTTCGCAAATGCGAAGGTCCCTCAGCCCAGCCTTGTTCGCAAATGCGAACAAACGTTCGCAAATGCGAAAGTCCCTGGAAGCAGCCTAGTTCGCAATTGCGAACATATGTTCGCAATTGCGAAGACCCCAGATTTGACTTGGCTTCGCAAATGCGAACAAAAGTTCGCAAATGCGAACTTCCCAGCCTTAGCTTATTTTTCAAACTCTAGAAATTGGTCGGGATTCGCAATTGCGAACCCATGTTCGCAAATGCGAACACAGAGACCTGTAAAACACGATTTTCAGTTCATTTCTTCACTTTTTACAAAACAAAAACACCCATTTGCGATTCTTCACGGATTTCTTCTTCATCAAAACAATTGTAAGTCACTTTTTACTTAATTCTTTCAATTCCTAACATCATTAAACATGTTTTTCAATAGAAATCAAATGTTTTCATGGTAGAATTTCTTGTTTTTGTTAAAATATAGGGTTTTTCGTAAATTGGGAAATTGGACCTCGAATTGAGGTCCGATTTTGAAACAAATCATATACATGAACTCGTGGGGGGATGGGTAACCGAATTTTGGTCCTAACCCCGAGTTCCGACCATGTGGGCCGGGGGTTGAAATTCACTATTCCGGGCAGAGTGTTGTAAAAGTTGTAATTGGTCTTAGGAATTAGTTTGTTGAGTAGTATTGATGGTATTAAATCAATTGTGTATAGATACGATTGGATTGGAGTCAAATTCGAAAGGAAAAGGCATTGCTACGGATTGAATCATTCGTAAACTTTCGAGGAAAGTGTTTGTTCTATCCTAGCTTGTAGGAATAGGAATTCAGTTATGAATAAATTGTTGATTAAGAGTTATTGGTGTTATACCGGTAATGAAGATAAATTGTTGAAATTATTGTCAATTATTGGTTTAAAACTGGTAATTATAAATATTGTTGATATAGAGATTATTGGCTAAATGCCGGTAATATATATATTTATGAATTGGGATCGTGTGGCGCGCCGACCACTTATATATATATTTATGAAATGGGATCATGTGGCGCGCCGACCACTTATATATATTTATGAATTGGGATCGTGTGGCGCGCCGACCACTTATATATTTATGAATTGGGATCGTGTGGCACGCCGACCACAAAGTGACTTAAATCTTGGCATTGGCCATAGTTGCCGGTAGCCTATTGATATATTTGGGAGCGGGTGGTACGCCTACCACAAGATATAATTACTGTGATAGTTGGGAGCGGGTGGTACGCCTACCACGAGACATGAAATGAGAGAGGAATTGAGACATGAAAGTAAGATTTATTCTGTTGATTAGATTATTCTGGATATCGTGAGTTATTGACTGTTATTTCAGAGCAGAGTATTTCCTTATAAATATATTGTATATATATATATATATATATATCTATATTGCAACTGTACAGGTTTAGGTGGGTATATATATATATATATATATATATATATATATATATATATATATATATATATATATATATATATATATATATATATATATATATATATATATATATATATATATATATATATATATATATGTGGGTGTCTGGTCCTAGGCTTGTCACTACTTCGCCGGGATAGGCCAGGCACTTACCGGCACATGGGGTCGGTTGTGCTGATACTACACTCTGCGCTCTTTTTGCGCAGATACAGGTTACGGACAGCAGCAGCGGCAGCAGTAAGTAGATTGCGGATTTTCCGACTATTGAGATTACGAGGTAGCCCTGCAGGCGTCCGCAGGATCCGTTGTCTCTTCTATCTATACTTTTCATTCTGTTATCTCATGTAATCGAGATAAACATCTTGTATTTTCTTTTAGACAATTATGTGTATTATTCTTAGAAGTTCGTGAGTATTGTGACACTAGTCTTGGGTAGTGTATCATGTTTGGGTTTCTTTATCATATTTGACTAAGTCTTCCGCTAATTTTGATTATTCCGCTGTAATTTATATGTTTTTAATAATAAGTCTTAATAAGAATTTGGTAATTAATGGAGGTGTAATTAATATTCGGCTTGCCTAGCTTCCATTTACTAGGCGCCATCATGACCCCCGATGGTGGGAAATCTGGGTCGTGACATTTACCTTGCCGGGACATTTCTTATTGTTATTTATTTCCCTTGCCCATTTGGTTGTGATTATTTTTTGGGTGAGGAAGAGTGATGGTGCACGAAGGGTCATTCTGTGCCATGCTTTGATTACTTATGCACGAAGGAACATTCCGTGCCGTGTTTGATTACTTATGCACAAAGGTACATTCCATGTCTTGATTTAACTAGAATTGCACGAAGGGTCATTCCGTGCCATGATATGAGAGTTATGAGAGGTAAAGCACGAAGTGTGATGTCGTGCATCCTATTTGATTGCTTTCGGTGAGGATGAGAGTAAAAGCACAAAGGTTGATGTCGTGCAACTATTGAATTCTTTATTCTTTGGTAGTTATTATTGTGCCCTATTTCTTAATTACGTTGATGACTTTTATATTCGCATTGTACTCCCCCATAGCATGTTTCCCTCCCTTTTAGCTGTTTAGTTTCAGTATTTCTTTTCCTTTTATTGCGTATATATATATATATATATATATATATATATATATATATATATATATATGTTGAACTGCACAGGTTGAATTGGTGGTCCTGTCTAGCCTCGTCACTACTTCACCGAGGTTAGGCCAGGCACTTACTAGCACATGGGGTCGGTTGTGCTGATACTATACTTCTGTGTTTTTTGCACAGATTACGGTACTGGAGCAGCTTTTGGACCACAGCAGTAGCACACTGAGTGGGAGCTGACTTCAATCCAGGGACTTAAGAGGTAGCCTAGCTGGCGTTCGCATGCTGAAGTCCCTTCATTTATTTCTATTTGTTTTCATTGTTTCGAGACAGACACATGTATTTTTTTCCATTCAAACTTGTTTGTAGTACTCTTTAGTAGTCCGTGAGCTAGTGACACTATATTTTGGATAGAGATATATTTTAAACTTCCGCAATTTGATTTCATTTTTATTAAACTTAATGTCTTCCACACTAATTTAATTATTTCCCGTATATCTATATTGTTGAGGTTTATCAGAGAATGTCTAAAGTTGGCTGGCCTAGCTCCGTTAGTAGGCACCATCATGACTCACGATAGTGGGAAATCTGGGTTGTGACACTCCGGTCTGCTAATGTGTAAGGGCTAGGAGGAATGGTTGAAGATGTGGAAGGTCTGGGAGGTATCTCAAAAGAAGTGGAGGCAGGCTCAGTGGGGGCCTCTTTCACAACTGGCTCTTTAGACTGGCCAGTTGAAGCAGAAGTAGGGGCTTTGTAATTTTTGTCCTTGGGGTTGGCATTCCATTTCAAGCTACACTAGGAGAACGGGGCTGTCGGCTTGACCTTGACGTCTTAGAGCTTCTTGTCCACCTATAAGTCTCAAAATTACATAGTGAGGGTGCTAGGGAATGTATAGTTCCGTCCATGCTCTACTCTGACTAATGAGATAATGCGGGACATCACATTCCCCACATTTATGGGGTATCCTACCATAATAAAAGCAACCAATATAGCCTAGTGGAGAGGAAGGGTTAGGTCATGTGTAGTAGGATCCAACCGGCTGCAAACAAACATCTCGCAACCCCTCACCTCGAAGTTTATGGTCCTCCGTAATATTTTTACCCCAGCTATCAACCAATCAGGAACGGTACCTTGGATTTCCAGGTAATTATCTACCATGGACGGACGTCCTTGTCCATCTCCAACTTCGTCATATATAAAGTCTCGTCCTCCTCAATGAACCCCAAGTATTCGTTTAGGTATTTCCTTTCAAACAACACTGTCTTGTTACGAACCTTGGTCACTTTGGAGCCCTTTTCTATGTGGGCTACATTATAGTAAAACTCCTTGATCGTGTGTTTGTTGGCATCTGTACATTTATCTATAAAATGTCCCAGCCCACTCTAGTAATAAATTGTCTTTGCATATCAAGGTTGTAGGGTAATAAATCTCTGTCAATGAAACTCCCCTCCAGTATCAACTTTCTGTCATGACCCAAACCCCGGTAGTGATGGCGCCCAACACAATGCTAGGCAAGCCCGACCATATTATCTCTTAAACCAGCCAATTATTAATTCTAATTAATCCAGTTAAGCTTAAACAGCAAGTGATCATATCAAAATGGCAATGTAATAGTAAAATCATACAAAATATGGTCCCAACCATATCGTGGTGTCACGAGTCTGAGCCTCTACAGAATAAGCATCCTAGTGCAAACAAGTCTAAACAAGATGGAAGCAACAAATGATAAAGAAGGAGAAAACAGGTTCTGCGGATGCTGGCAGCTATATCGTAGTCTCCGCAAAAGTAGATAAAGATCAGCAGCTACAACTCAATTGCCCTCGGGCACCTGTGAATCTGGACAAAAAGTGCAGGGGGGTGGGGTGAGTATATATTTCAACTCACTGAGTAATAATAATAAACAATAACTGAAAGTAAGAACTCCTGTGCTATCACTAAATAGTTCTAAGGCAAACCCCCACCGGTAAGTCATAACTACAGTGAGTACTCTAATTTCCAGTCCACATCTATCTCAATAGGGTCCCACACTGACCAAATCCTCACTCGTACCACTATGGTGTACAACCATCTCAATGTATGGAGATATATATATATATACCTATGTCTATAATGTATAAGTATTTAAGTATGTATACATATACCGCTGCGGCGCACAACCCGATCCAATATATATACTGCTGCGGCGTGCAGCCCGATCCAATATATATATACTGCTGCGACATGCAGCCCGATCCATTTAATGTCAACGGCGCTCACTGGGGGTGTGTACAGGCTCGGGAGGGGCTCCTACAGCCCAAGCGCAATAATACTGCGGTGTGCAGTCCGATCCAATATATATACCGCTGCGGCATGCAACCCGATCCAATATATATACTGTTGCAGCATGCAGCCCAATCCAATATATATACTGCTGCGGCGTGCAGCCCGATCCAATATATATATATATATATATATATATATATATATATATAATACCTCAAAACGGGTCCTCGACCATGTCCCAATTAGTATAGGATTGGCATTTCAGGCCCACTCAGCTAAATCGGGAAATTTCCACCCTAAGTAATCTATCTCTCACAGTACACATCTAGTACTGGCTCTTAATAAGCTATTCAGTTAGTTTTACGGCTGAGTGTAAGTTTCCAACACGATATAAGGGTCACCTAGCTCTACAGGTTCCCTAATGCTCTACAGATCAGCACAAGGTCCCAAACATGGCTATTAGCCTAATTATACAGTTATAATCTCATTATCAGTCATAATACACAGTATACTATTAGCCGGGAAGTACCAAGTCCATGTCCCCAATCCAATGTCACCGCGACCGTCATAAGACACGTGTTTCATCTCAACATAGCACTGTGAAGTGCTAGTACGGGGTTTCAAACCCTCAGTACATTATTTACTATCACCACTCACCTCGAACCGGTAGAAGCCTCAGTCCGCCTTGTGCTTGCCTCGCAAATCAATCTCCTCGGATGCCAAATCTGCTCAAAATCAATGATAATACATCAATATATGCCAAATTCACGCAACCCATTTGAAATAACCCAAATTGCATCAAAACCCACAAAGTTGTCAAAACCCGACTTTTGGTGCACTTCTCGAAAAATTACAAAAGTTACATATTCGGAACCCTCGTCTCAATACGAGTCTAGGCATATAAAATTTACCAAATTCGGACTCCATTTTCCCACTCAAATCAGTATTTTTCCACAATTTTAAGCCTAGGGCCAAAACCCACCTTTAATCTTCCATTTTCATAGAAACAATCAATGATTTCATGATAAAAGCGCATAATTAAGCCACAAAACTTACATTTGACAATATCTCGATGATCTCCTAGCTATTTCTCGTCTCTTTCTCTCTCTAGTGTTCAACAACGGAGGTTTATGAAATGAAACCCGTATATGAAATGTTCTGGTTTTAAGTTTACTGCCTGAGCCATTTACCCTACGCGTTCGCGTTCAATCCCCACGCGTTCGCGATGCTCTATCAAGTTAACCATTCGCGAACGCGACGCTCTTCATGCATTCGCGATGAACAAATCCTCAGCCTCCAATTTTTACTCTACGCGAACGCGTGCTCCCTGCCGCGTTCGCGATGACCAATCCCCCCAAGCCTACGCGGATGCGTCCAAACCTCCCGCGAATGCGATGCCTCCGGTTCTGGACCTACGCGTTCGCGTCCAGCCCATCGCGGACGCGATGAACAACTTTGATACCCTTCGCGGACGCGTGCCCTTCATCGCGAACGCGATGAAGGATTTTCTTCTACAGATACAGCAACAATTCAGCTGCTGTCTTAGGCCAAAAATGGTTCGTTTGGACACCCGAATTCATTCCGAGGCCCCCGGGACCCCAACGAAAACCACCAACATACTCCATAACACGATACAAACTTGTTCCAATCGTAAAAACATGCCCTCAAACACGGAAAACATCGAATCCAAGCAAATTCAAGCCTAAGTTTTCATTCAAACTTCCGAAACTGATATTCGATCAAAAACCCGACCAAACGACCTCCGAATGACCTAAAATTTTGCAGGCACATCCAAAATTACCTAGCGGAGCTAGTGTAACTGTCGGAATTCCATTCCGACTCCCGGATCAAAATCTCACCTATCGATCGGATATTGCCAAAATTCGACTTTAGCCAATTCAAGCCTAAAACTACACCGGACCTCCAAATTCAATTCCGATCGCTCCCCTAAGTCACAAATCACCTCCCGGAACTACCCGAACCATCAGAACCCGATTCCAAGCCCTCTAACTAAATAGTCAACTCCATGTTGACTTACCATATTCAAGTTTCCTTCAAAAAGGATATATGCCTCATTTTCAATCTACTTCACTCCTAACTCACCCGACAGACTCTAACACTGATATAGAAGCATTAACACATATGATTACAACATAACGAGGTGGCAATTCTCGTGACGATGGGCCGGGTCGTCACATTCTCCCCCTCTTAAGCAAGCGCTCGTCCTCGAGCGGGTCAAGAAACATACCTGATGTATCAAACAAGTGAGGTTATCTGCTCCGCATCTCCTGCTCGACCTCCCAAGTAGCCTCATCCACGGGTCAACCTCTCCACTGCACCTTGACTGAAGCAATCTCCTTATACCTCAACTTTCGAACCTACCTACCCTGAATAGCCACTGGCTCCACATCATAAGATAGATCACAATCAAGCTGAATGGTACTGATGTCTAATACATAAGACGGATCCCCGATGTACTTTCGGAGCATAGACACATGGAATACTGGATAAACGCTAGATAAGCTGGGTGGCAAGGCAAACTCATATGCCACCTCTCCAACTCTCCCGAGTATCTCAAAAGGACCAATGTACCTGGGACTCAGCTTCCCCTTCTTCCCGAACCTCATGACACCCTTTCATGGGTGAAACCTTCAGCAATACTCTGTCACCAACCATGAAAGACAACTCTCGAACCCTACGGTCTGCATAACTCTTCTGGCGAGACTGTGCTGTGCGAAGCCTCTCCTGGATCAACTTCGCTCTATCCGGAGCATCCTGAACTAACTCAGTCCTTATCAATCTATCCTCACCGGGCGCAAACCATCCCACGGGAGATCTACACCATCTGCCATACAATGCCTCGTACGGGGCCATCTGAATACTCGACTGGTAGCTATTGTTGTAGGCAAACTCGGCAAGTGGCAAGAACTCATCCCATGAACCACCAAAGTCAATCACACATGTCGCAACATATCCTCCAGGATCTAAATAGTGCGCTCAGACTGCCCGTCTGTCTGGGGGTGAAATGCGGTGCTCAACTCAACCCGCGCACCCATCTCTCGCTGAAACGCTCTCCAAAACTGAGAAGTGAACTGAGTGCCTCTGTCAGATATAATAGACACTGGGACCCCATGCAACCTGACAATCTCCCGAATAAAGATCGCTGCCAACCACTCCGATGAGTAAGTAGTACTAACTGGGATGAAATGTGCGGACTTAGTCAGCCGATCAATAATCACCCATACAGAATCAAACTTGCTCGCTGTCCGAGGGAGTCCAGTAAAAAATTCCATGGTGATCCTCTCCCATTTCCACTCGGGAATGACCATGCGCTGAAGAATACCGCCCGGTCTCTAATGCTCATGCTTGACCTACTGGCAATTGAGGCACTTGGCTACAGGCCTAACAATATCCATCTTCATTCTCCTCCACCAGTAGTGCTGTCTCAAGTCTTGATATATCTTCGCGGCACCTGGGTAAATAGAGTACCGCGAACTATGTGCCTCCTCAAGTATCAACTCTCACAAACCATCTACATTGGGCACGCATATACGGCTCTGCATCCTCAGAACACCATCAATGTCGATAGTCACATCTCTAGCATCATTATGCAGCACTCTGTCCTTAAGGACAAGCAAACATGGGTCATCATACCCTGATGCGATCATATAAGGAAGATCGAGAAACAACACAAGCCAACACTCGACTCGGCTCCGAAATATCCAACCTCACTAGCCGATTGGCTAGGGCCTGAACATCATAAGCAAATGTCCTCTCTCTAACTGGGATGAAAGCTAGGCTGCCCATACTAACTACCTTCCGACTCAAAGCATCGGCCACCACATTGGCCTTCCCCGGATGATACAAGATAGTGATGTCATAATCCTTAAGCAACTCCAACCACCTTCGCTGTCTCAAATTAAGGTCCTTCTGTCTGAATAAGTGTTGAAGACTACGATGATCCGTGTACACCTCACATGAGACACCATACAGGTAATGCCTCCAAATCTTCAGAGCGTGAACTATGGCTGCTAGCTCCAAATCATGAACAGGGTAGTTCTTCTCATGGGGCTTCAACTGACGAGAAGCATAAGCAATGACCCTACCCTCCTGCATCAACACACAACCAATGCCCACTCCTGAGGCATCACAATATACAGTATAAGAATCTGAAGCTGTCGGTAGAATCAAGGCCGGTGCTGTGGTCAGTGCTGTCTTGATCTTCTGAAAGCTCTCCTCGCACTCCTCGGACCATAAGAAAGGAACACCCTTCTGAGTCAATCTAGTCAAGGGTGAAGCAATCGAAGAGAACCCCTGAATGAATCGGCGATAATACCCTGCCAATTCCAGAAAGCTACAGATCTCAGTAATTGAGGTCGGTCTAGGCCAACTCTGCACTGTCTCGACCTTCCTCGGATCTACCTAAATACCATCACGGGACACCACGTGTCCTAAGAATGCCACGGACTTAAGACAGAACTCATATTTGGAGAACTTGGCATACAGCTTCTCCTCTCTCAATCTCTGCAATACAATACTCAAGTGTCGAGCATGCTCCTCCTGGATATGAGAGTAGACTAAAATGTCATCAATGAACACGATCACAAATGAATCAAGATAGGGCCTGAACACACTGTTCATCAGATGCATAAATGTTGTTGGGGCGTTGGTCAGCCTAAAAGACATCGCAAGGAACTTGTAGTGACCATATCTGGTCCTGAATGCAGTCTTCATATTGTCGGACTCTCTAATCTTCATCTGATTATAGCCTGAACAAAGATCAATCTTCGAGAATACCCTAGCTCCCTGGAGCTGATCAAATAAATCATTAATACGAGGCAGAGGATACTTATTCTTCACTGTAACTTTGTTCAGCTGCCTGTAATCAATACACATCCTCATGGATCCATCCTTCTTCTTAACAAACAGGACCGGTACACCCCACGGTGACACGCTCGGCTGAATGAATCCCTTATCTAGGAGTTCCTGGAGCTGCTCCTTTAATTCCTTCAGCTCAGCTGGTGCCATCTAATATGGAGGAATAGAAATAAGCTGAGTGCCTGGCACCAAAAAATCCCAAAATCAATATCCCTATCTGGTGGCATGCCTGGCAGGTCTGAGGGAAACACATCAGGAAAGTCTCGCATAATGGGAACAGAATCAATACTGGGAGTCTGGCCTCGACCTCCCGCACAAATGCTAAATAAGAGAGACATCCCTTCCCAACCATTCGTTTGGCCTTGAGGAAAGATATTACCCTGCTAGGTACATACTCAGTCGTGCCCCGCCACTCGATCCTCTGAACGGCCGACATAGCCAAAGTGACTGTCTTAGCATGGCAGTCCAGAATAGCATGACATGGAGATAGCCAGTCCATGCCCAATATAATATCAAAATCGATCATGCTGAGAAGCAACAGGTCCACTCGGGTCTCCGGACCCCCAATAGTGACCAAACATGACCGGTATACATGGTCCACAATAATAGTATCCCCTGCCGGGGTAGATACATGCACGGTCAGCTCAAGACACCCTCGGGTCGTGCCCAAATGAGGAGAAAAATATGTAGACACATAAGAATAAGTAGAACCATGATCGAACAACACTGAGGCATCTCTGTGGCAGACTGAAATAATACCTGTGATAACTGCATCAGAAGCAATGGCCTCAGATCGGCCCTGAAGAGCATAGCATCTAGCCTGTTCGCCTGATCGGCCTCCCCCTCGAGGGCGACCCCTTGCTGACTGACCCTCACCCCTAGCTGGCAGGGCGGGTGCTGAAGTAGAAGGACTAGACGACGAGGGTTGCGCCCTCTACTGATAAGACCTGGAAACAAGACGGGGACACTCTCTACGGTGGTGCCCAAACTCTCCGCACTCGTAGCAACTCCCCGATGCTGGGGGCTGAGACTGATAAGGACCCCTGGCGCTGGAGTGGCCAGCTGATGAACTAGGCCGAGATGAACCCTGAGCAGATGGGGCCTGTGAAGAACTCTGAGATGGCATGGCACTGAGGGATGGCTGGCTCTGGTGTGAACCCTGATAACCCTGACTAGAAGACCACCCACGACGATCTGAGCGACCCGACTGCGAAGATTTGAAGAGTGACCCCGGCTCTACTGCCTCTGGCCCCTGCTCTGAGTGCCACTGGAACTAGCTGAACCTCGAGGCCTCTTGGCCTCCCTCTCGTCCCGCTCTCTGTGACGATCTGACTCTATGTCGCGAGCAATATCCACAGCCTCCTCAAATGTACGACTCAGAACCCTCTCTCGAGTCATCAGAATACGAATGGGGTAAATGAGGCCGTCTACAAATCATCCAATCCTCTCTCTATCAGAAGGAACCAACCACGGTGCATGTCTTGACAACTCTGTAAACCTGATCTCATACTCTAACACTGTCATGTCCCCCTGACGGAGACCCTCAAACTGCCTACGCATCCCCTCTCTCTAAGATCGAAGCACCCACTTCTCCAAGAACATGGTGGAGAACTCTGGCCACGATAGTGGTGCTGCCCCTGCTGGTCTGCGGCGCTCATAAGACTCCCACCAAGAGAAAGCTGGCCCCTGAAACTGGAAGGTAGTGAAAGATACCCCACTGGACTCCAAGATCCTTGTCGTTCAGAGCATCCGACGGCACTTGTCCAAAAAACCTTGGGCGTCTTCGCCCGGTGCACTAGTGAACACTGGAGGAGATAACATGGTGAACCTCTCGAGACGACGTTGCTCATCATCCGTCATAGCTGGGACCCTGTCCCCCTGAATCTGATCTGCTGGCTGAACCAGAACCACAGGCTGAACTGGAGGAGCCTCTAGTGTCTGCAAGCCCTGCACTGCTGGCTCTGGAGTGCGTGCTGTGGGGGTCAGATGACCACCCCCGGTCCTGATGTAACTGCCGCAGTAGTAACTGAAACTGCCTGTGCCAGGCTAGTGCAAACTGCTAGTATCTGAGCCAAGGTCTCCTGTAGACCCGGAATGACAATGGGCACGGTTGGTGCCTGAACTGGTGCTGCCGGCACCTCTGCAACTAGGGGGTGTGGGTCAGTTGGTACTGCATCAGCTACCCGACCTCTGCCATGACCACGGCCGCGTCCACGGCCTCTAGTAGGTGGTAGTGGTGGTCGTCCTCCCCGTCCGAAAGCTCGAGTTCTTGCCATCTGTGAGAGAATAGAGTGTCAGAGTTCAGTTCAAGTTAAAAGTAATCGCACGACAAGAATTCCAAGAATTGAAACTTTCCTAAAAGGTTTGGAGCCTCTCGAGGATAAGTACAGGCATCCTAGTACCGATCCACGAGACTCTACCAACCGGCTCATGACTCGCGAGAGTTGTTAGCCTAGGCTCTTATACCAACTTGTCACAACCCAAACCCCGGTCGTGATGGCGCCCAACACAATACTAGGCAAGCCCGACCATATTATCTCTTAAACCAGCCAATTATTAATTCTAATTAATCCAGTTAAGCTTAAACAGCAAGTGATCATATCAAAATGGCAACGTAATAGTAAAAGCATACAAAATACCGTCCCAACAATATCGTGGTGTCACGAGTCTGAGCCTCTACAGAATAAGCATCCTAGTGCAAACAAGTCTAAACAAGATGGAAGCAACAAATGATAAAGAAGGAGAAAATAGGTTCTGTGGATGCCGGCAGCTACCTCGTAGTCTCTGCAAAAGTAGATAAGGATCAACAGCTACAACTCAATTGCCCTCGGGCACCTGTGAATCTGCACAAAAGGTGCAGGGGAGTGGGGTGAGTATATTTAAACTCAGTGAGTAATAATAATAAACAATAACTGAAAGTAAGAACTCATGTGCTATCACTGAACAGTTCCAAGGCAACCCCCGCCGGTAAGTCATAACTACAGTGAGTACTCTAATCTCCGTCCACATCTATCTTAATAGGGTCCCACACTGACCAAATCCTTACTCGTACCACTATGGTGTACATCCATCTCAATGTATGGAGATATATATATACCTATGTCTATAATGTATAAGTATTTAAGTATGTATACATATACCGCTGCGGCGCTTAGCCCGATCCAATATATATACTGTTGCGGCGTGCAGCCCAATCCAATATATATATACTGCTGCGGCTTGCAGTCCGATCCATTTAACATCAACGGCACTCACTGGGGGTGTGTACAGACTCCGTAGGGGCTCCTACAACCCAAGCGCAATAATACTACAGCGTGCAGTCCAATCCAACATATATACCGCTGTGGCGTGCAACCCGATCCAATATATATACTGCTGTGGCGTGCAGCCCGATCCAATATATATGTTGTTGCGGCGTGCAGCCCGATCCAATAAAGGCATATATACAATATATATATATATATATATATATATATATATATAGGTCCTCGACCCTATCCCAATAAGTATAGGATTGGCCTTTCAAGCCCACTCAGCTAAATCAAGGAATTTCCACCCTAAGTAATCTATCTCTCACAGTACACATCTAGTACTGGCTCTTAATAAGCTATTTAGTTAGTTTTACGGCTGAGTGTAAGTTTCCAACATGATATAAGGGTCACCTAGCTCTACAGGTTCCCTAATGCTCTACAGATTGGCACAAGGCCCCAAACATGGCTATTAGCCCAATTATACAGTTATAATCACATTATCAGTCATAATACACAATATACTATTAGCCGGAAAGGACCAAGTCCATGTCCCCAATCACAATGTCACCACGCCCGTCATAAGACACGTGATTCATCTCAACATAGCACTGTGAAGTGCTAGCACGGGGTTTCAAACCCTCAGTACATTATTTACTATCACCACTCACCTCGAACCGGTAGAAGCCTCAGTCCGCCTTGCACTTGCCTTGTAAATCAATCTCCTCGGATTCCAAATCTTCTCAAAATCAATGATAATACATCAATATATGCCAAATTCACGCAACCCATTTAAAATAACCCAAATTGCATCAAAACCCACAAAGTTGTCAAAACCTGACTTTTGGTGCGCTTCTCAAAAAATTACAAAAGTTACATATTCGAAACCTTCGTTTCAATATGAGTTTAGGCATATAAAGTTTACCAAATTCGGACTCCATTTTTCCACTCAAATCAGTGTTTTTCCACAATTTTAGGCCTAGGGCCAAAACCCACCTTTAATCTTCCATTTTCATAGAAACAATCAATGATTTCATGATAAAAGCACGTAATTAAGCCACAAAACTTACGTCCGACAATATCCCGATGATCTCCCAGCTATTTCCCATCTCTTTCTCTCTCTAGGGTTCAACAATGGAGGTTTATGAAATGAAACCCGTATATGAAATGTTCTCGTTTTAAGTTCACTACCTGAGCCATTTACCCTACGCATTCGCATTCAATCCCCACGCGTTCGCGATGCTCTATCAAGTTAACCCTTCGCGAACGCGACGCTCTTCATGCATTCGCGATGAACAAATCCTCAGCCTCCAATTTTTACTCTACGTGAACGCGTGCTCCCTGCTGCGTTCGCGATGACCAATCCCCCCAAGCCTACGCGGACGCGTCCAAACCTCCCGCGAACGCGATGCCTCCGGTTCAGGACCTACGCGTTCACGTCCAGCCCATCGCGGATGCGATGAACAACTTTGATACCCTTCGCGGACGCATGCCCTTCATCGCGAACGCGATGAAGGATTTTCTTCTGCAGATACAGCAGCAATTCAGTTGCTGTCTTAGGCCAAAAATTGTCCATTTGGACCCCCGAGTTCATCCCGAGGCCCCGGGGACCCCAACTAAAACCACCAACATACTTCATAACACGACAAAAACTTGTTCCAATCATAAAAACACGCCCTCAAACACGGAAAACATCGAATCCAAGCAAATTCAAGCCTAAGTTTTCATTCAAACTTCCGAAACCGACATTCGATAAAAAACCCAACCAAACGACCTCCGAATGACCTGAAATTTTGCAGGCACATCCAAAATCACCTAGCTGAGCTAGTGAAACTGTCGGAATTCCATTCTGACTCCCGGATCAAAATCTCACCTTTCGATCGGATATCGCCAAAATTCGACTTTAGCCAATTCAAGCCTAAAACTACACCGGACCTCCAAATTCAATTCCGATCGCTCCTCTAAGTCACAAATCACCTCCCGAAACTACCCGAATCATCAGAACCTGATTCGGAGCCCTCAAAAAAAATAGTCAACTCCAGGTTGACTTTCTATATTCAAGTTTCCTTCAAAAAGGCTATATGCCTCATTTTCAATCCACTTCACTCCTAACTCACCCGACAAACTCTAACTCTGATATAAAAGCATTAACACATATGATTACAATATAACGGGGTGGTAATTACCGTGACGATGGGCCGGGTCGTCACACTTTCTTACCAGCCACCACTCCCTAAACTTGTGGTACGCCACCTGGCGCACAAACCTATCCTCCCAAATATCGGGCTTTCTAGTTCGGCAATGCCTCGCACTTCAGGTTTACCACATTTACCTATCACCTCATATCCTTATACCTCCTCCTCACCTTCGTCTGCACCCTACTAGATGATGAAGTTGTAAGGGAGGTGGAGTATTCCTCACTACCAGCTGCTAAGCCCTCAAACGACTCAGTAATGACATTAGTTGGTGCTTGACAGTGGGTGATGGTGGAGGGGTGTCTCGTAATCTTGGTCTCTTCGGCTAGTCTTCCATTTATTATGGCATGGAGTCTAAAGAAATGTCCCTTGATTGTTGATACTCACTCCCCGAGGAATGCGAAGTGGCTCTGTCTGCAGCTTTGATTAGTTTTCTGGTCCTTTTAATGTTTTTCTGAGCTTGGGGAGTGAGTATTGTTATATTATTTCCCTTTCTTCACCGAGAGGATTCACCTATCCCGGGTTGTTTTGACCCATTGACTCTTTTTATTTGCAAACATCATTCAATGTATTTGTTAGTATCAATCAAGGCAGTTCAAGTTATTGCAGCAGAACAAGGTCACAGTGTTGCAAACAGTTGCAAAAATTGCCTAGTATGGACCGCACAAAATTGTAGTGCTGCCGAACAGGGAACACCACAGACTGTAGAGAATCAACCGCGGTCTGCACATGTGTGGGTTTCACAAAACACCTTTTCTGAATCTCCCTAGTGCGGATCGCACAAAATGGTACCGTTGTCGCACTAGATTAGTGCGGACCGCACAAAATGTAGTGCGGTCACACTGGGCAAAGCTCATCAAGATACAAGATCATCAGTGCGGTCTACATATAGTGGTACTATGGATCACACCAGGGCACCTCGGACCATACAAAATTGACTTCGGCCTGTGCTATGTGCCCAAACTTGGCATTGAGTTAGGGTTCATCAGATTTTGCTTTTAAGTCCAAATTTTTACCTAATTAAGGTCCCTAAATGTTTTCCCATTCCATTAACTCACTAAGTCCACATGAATCATCATTTAAACTAACCTAACCTTCAAATCGAACTAATTACGGGAAGAACAAGAACTATAAGCTAAGAAAATGAAAATAAAATGAAATTATACAATAAAACAAAGAAGAATTGAGCGAAATGTACCACATTAAGAGATGAAATGAAGATTAATGATCCTAATCAAGCACGGTTAAGATAGAAGATGAACAGTAGTCAAGAGCTCTGAGTTTCAAGTTTTTGAAAAGGGTAATAGTAGACCCTTAAGGTCTATTTATAGACAAGCCCTAGGGGCCCATCCTTACCTAAGCGTGTGTACCGCACAATATGGACCGCGGTCTGCACTACCTTATTTAGCATAGGTTTGAGAAGGAAACCTTCTGCGGTCCGCACAAAACGGACTGCAGTCGCAGATGTCCACCGCGGACCACACAAAATGGACTACGGCCGCAGTGGCAAACATCAGAGAAGCTTTATCTTAACCACACCAGTGCGATCCACAGAGAATGTACTGCGGCCGCACTAGAAACTTTAGAGACCAGTGTATTTTTCCATCATGCCTTACACTGCGTCAAAATAACCTTGCAACATCTCACAACTAATTAGCCCAAAAATCAATCCTATTCTACAAATAAAATCAAAGAACACAAGAAAAAAACACATGGGTTGCCTCTCAAGAAGTGCCTAATGTAACGTCGCAGCACGACGCATGTTACCATCACATCACTTGAGATGAAGGAGTGCCACTACATGGATGTCATCAATCTTTTCAAGATAATGCTTGACAAGGGGCCCATTCACTCTAAAGACTTCACCATTTTTGTTTTCCAAATCAAGAGCACCAAATGGGGTCACAAACACAACTTTAAATAGCCCACTCCACTTTAATTTAAGCTTTCCCGGAAACACACGTAACCGGGAATTGAACAAGAGAACCAAATCACCAACCTTGAAATCCTTTCCACGAGCATATTTATCATGAAGGTACTTCATCTTGTCCTTATAGAAGGACGAACTCGAGTAGGCATGGAATCTAAATTCATCAAGTTCATTGAGTTGTTCAATACGAAGATTGGCTGCAGCATCCCACTAAAGATTAAGCTTCCTCAAAGCCCACATGGCCTTGTACTCTAACTCTACCGGTGGATGGACAGCTTTCCCAAACACCAACCGATATGGACACATACCAATCAGAGTCTTACAAGCCGTCTGATAAGCCCATAGAGTGTCATCCAACTCTTTAACCAATCGGTCCTATTAGCATTGACTATCTTTGACAAGATACTCTTTATTTCCCTATTGGAGACTTCCACTTGACCACTAGCTTGGGGGTGATAGGGGATAGAAACCTTGTGATTGACACCGTACTTGGAAAGCAACATGTCGAAAGCTTTATTGCAAAAGTGAGACCCCCCATCACTAGTAATTGCACGAAGAGTGCCAAACCTTGTGAAAATGATCTTTTTAAGAAATGCAACAACACTTCGGGCTTCATTGTTAGGAAAATCCACGGCTTCAAAACACTTTGAGACATAATCAACCGCCACAAGAATGTAGGCATAACCATACGAGCTTATAAATGGACCCATGAAATCGATGCCCAAAATATCAAAGATATCGACTTCGAGAATGGTATTGAGAGGCATCTCATACCTTTTTGAAATTCCACCTGCTCTTTAGCATTCGTCACACCTCTTCCCAAAATCACCCGTATCTTTGAACAATGTCGGCCAATAGAATCCATAACTAAGAACTTTGGAAGCCGTTATCACCCTACCATGATGGCCACCATAGGGAGAGGAATGACAAGCCTCCAAGATGCTCAATTATTCTTCCTCCGGGACACATCTACGAATCACACCATCCATGCAAATCTTGAACAAGTGCGGCCCATACCAATAGAAATCCAAACTATCCTGCTTGAGCTTCTTCTTTTGGTTAGGAGAGAGCTCACACATGATTATTCTGGTCACAAGGTAGTTAGCAACATTAGAAAATCATGGCATATCATTCATTGACACCAAGGGGATTCGCTCGTCGGGAAATAAATCATTGATCTCTATGCCATCACAAGGCCTCCCTTCCTCCTCCAAATGAGACAAGTGGTCCGCCACTTGATTCTCACTACCTTTCCGGTCCACAATCGCTAGATCAAACTCTTGAAGTAGTAACACCCATATCATTAATCTTGCCTTGGAATATTTCTTTGTCATTAAGTACCTAAGGGTAGTATGATCGGTGTGCACTATGACCTTGGTCCCCATAAGGTACAGTCGGAACTTTTCCATTGCAAACACTATGGCCAACAACTCTTTCTCGGTCACCATGTAGTTCAATTGAGCGTCATTCATTGTCTTGCTCACGTAGTACACTGGATGAAACATTTTATTCACATATTGACCCAACACCGCTCCAACCGTAATATCGCTAGCATCACACATGAGCTCAAAGGGCAAGCTCCAATTAGGTGCGGTAATGATAAGAGTAGTGGTCAACTTATGCTTGAGAAGTTCGAAGTCCTCCATGCATTTCTCATCAAACACAAACTCAGAATATTTCTCTAGCAACTTGCAATGAGGGCTCACTACCTTTAAAAATCCTTAATAATCCGTCGGTAGAACCCAGCATGCCCAAGAAAACTTCTCACCCCTTTGACAGAAGCGGGGGAGGGAGCCTTGAAATCACCTTAATCTTGGCTTTATCTACTTCAATCACATGCTTAGAAATTTTCCGACCCTACACTATACCCTCTTCAACCATGAAATGGCATTTTTGCCAATTGAATACAAGGTTTGTGTCTTCACACCGGGCCAGCACTTTATCCAAATTACCCAAACACTCTTCAAAGGAATCACCAACTACACTAAAACCCTCCATGAAAACCTCCAAGTATTCTTCCACCATGTCGGTAAAAATAACCATCATGCATTATTGGAAGGTCGCTGGAGCATTGCACAACCCGAACGACATCCGAGAGAAAGCCAATGTCCCATATGGGCAAGTGAATTTGGTCTTCTCTTGGTCCTCCAGAGCGATTAATATTTGATTATAACCCAATATGCATGTGACACCTCTTTTTTTATACACCCACTCCGAAGGATAGTGTGTAAGGGAGTTTTTCCAATTAAAGTGACATTATTTGAAATGAGATTATTTATTCATTTCAGATTTGCCACTTGGATTGGTTTGGCTTTTGGTATCCCAATTCAGTGGTTTATCTTGAATCCTAAATCGAGGAAACTTCGACTTCCCTAATGGATTATGTGAATCAAAAATTCCGAATAAGGAATTCTGCTGACCCGAGGGAAGGTGTTAGGAACCCACGGATCATGTGGTTCTAGCACGATCGCTTAAACTATTATAATAGGCTAAAATCTAATTTTAAATACATATCATCCTATAGTGCAATTTTAAAATTATTTACCGCTTTTAATTAAATTATTTTAGGAAATTGAACGTCGTTTAAAATATATTTTCGGATCACGTTACATGAAATGCACCAGGATCCTAGACACACTTTATTCAACATTTTGGGATTTGGATTTATGCGTGAAATGCATACCCGAATTTAGGAAGGTAAATTATTAAAAGGGCGCCTAAGTGACTAACGTATTATTAACATGGGGGGGGGGAGGCATGAAAATTTGCTAAATGGCACGTCCCGACTTCTAAGTATTTTATATGAGTATGTAAAGAGGGCCACGCAATTTATGAGTTTTTGTTTGGCGCGGTGCACCTCAAATTATTTTAAGGCCGTCCTAAAGGAAATATTGTTCTCAAAAAATCTAATTAATATGTGAATCAATTACTATTAAAGAGACTCGGGCTTCAAGATCAAGTCCGAATTCAAAGAAAAAGATCTTAATTATTAAAGATCCTTTTAATTCAAATTTGCTACTTTAACTTTAAAATTCCAAATCTATAATTCAAATTTCTTTACAACCATCACATCCAAAACTTTAATAAGTAAAATAAGACCTTTAGCATGTTGGACCTTGAAGCGGCCCATGGGAAGGAAATGCCATTTTAGCTTTGTTTGTGCAGCTCTTTCAGAGATTGGGCCACAATTACAAGCCCAATGTGAGCATAAAGGTTCCAGGCCTTAGTCAGTCTACTGTCACACCTCTTTTTTACGTTTACACTTCCGAAAATGCGTAAATGAGTTTTTTCAATTAAAGGACAGTCGAAACGGAATTTATTATTATTTATTCAGAGTCGCCACTTGGGAGATTAATGGTGTCCCAAGTCCGGTTGAATCCCGAATCGAGGAAAATATAACTCTGTTAATAGTCCGTGAACCAGAAATTCGGATAAGGAATTCTGTTAATCCGGAAGAAAGTGTTAGGCATTCCCAGATTCTTTGGTTCTAGCACGGTCGCTCAACTGTTGTATTTGATTTTTATCTGATTTTAATAAATTCCCTATTTATATGTGTCTTTTATTAATAACCCGCTTTTATTATACTTATTATTTATTTTACAAGAATTACAACGTCGTAAAAATGTATCTCGAACCACGCCGTACCAATACACCCGTGACTTTTAACATATTTTGACTTTGTTGAGATTTATATTTGGGTCACATAAATGTGCACCTGTTTTGGGAAGGTAATATTATTAACATACGCGGCTAAAGTGACTACGTGTTTATTATCTTTGGATAATACCGTGAAATTCGCTAAATGGTCCTCCCAATTTCTAGTATTTTTGTAAGAAATTATTGAGGGCCCTACAATTTTGTATTTGATTCGGCGAGGTTCGTCTCATCATTTTATTTAAAGGTTAATCCTAAAGTAAACTATATTTTATTTTTTTGTTTTGTCTCTAATAATAAAAGAAATCCTAATCAATCAATATTACCTTAGCCCAGGCCCAAACGCGAAATGACTAACAATTGAAAATTGGCATGTGTCAAACAAACTAAGGCTCAATATTAGTGAATAGTTTTCAAAGTCTGATTTTAACTTTACTACAATAACCACTGAATTGGCCGTGTGACATATACATTGAGTCATGACAATCTGCCAAATATTTCAATGTTTCACTAATTTTAATTCTGACTTTCACGTTTAAATCCGGATTTATATATCTTTAATAGAGCAAATGCCAGTGTTTCAGCCTTAATACCAAAACTATGTTAAATCCCTCGCAAGTCATTGGTAGCTTCCCTTGGGCCCAGATTTAATTGCAACTCAAAAATTTACTGTAATAAACCACTACTTTAGACAAAGGACTGTTTAGGCAATCCAAAAAGCTAAGCTGATAATTGTTGAACCTACTGTATCTATACTACATAGTCTTACCAACACAATTTCACAAACAGTTTTAAAATGGCTGTAGCTAATTTTTGTTTGTAAAAACAGAACCTCAATTATAGTTAATACAGTACTTTTATTTCAAATTAAACAAATGTCTAATTATCTATTACAAATTATAAACAATTATCCAGACAACATTACAAATAGAGCAACAATACATATGAATTATCTAATACTCCACAAAAATAGCACTCATACATATGGCCTTCATCATCGCAGTACTTGAAAAAGCTTTAAAAATGTACCTGGAAATCGATAAACAAGTAGAAGACGAGGAGATCAGCCGTAGCGAATAACAATGCCAATCACAAGTAACAACAACAGTAACCAGGATCATTTTCGAGCCAAAGTAAACTCATAAACCCAAGAACTCATCACATTAGCATAACACAGAGTTACAACACCTCACAACTATCCCAAAAGTGATCGAAATTGAAGCAAAAACACTTAGAAGCTTTCCACAACTAAAACAACGAGAAACTCCACTTGATAACTATTAATTCATAGAGAACAACCAACAGAACTTGCAATTAGATTAAGAAATGAGATGTAACAGTACTGTTTTTGAATTTTTTATTGGATGCTTGCATTTGCTTTGAATTCCAGCAAAATTAAGATCTAACAAATGAAGTTTTAGCTTGATTTCAAAAGTTGTCTACTGAAACAGTATTTTTCTTTGGATTTTTCTATTACTGTTGGATTTTTGAAAGTTTTTCAGATCTGGAAAAGGAAATTATGATCTGAAATTTTTTATTTTTAGATCTGAAGTTTGGGAGATATTTTTTGGGGAATTTTGGGGTGCAAACTTGTGAAACAAGGCACTATTCATGCCTATTTATAGAAAATTTTAAGGTGTATTTCAGATTTTTATTTTTTGCTCATTAGTCCTTCTTTATTTCTCTCTCAAGCATATAATTTCTAACTTGTTGCACAAGTAAGTGAAGTTATTTAATTAAAATATACATTACAGCCCACTTTAGAAGGTTCTATCCCTTTATAATCCCTATTATACCCTCATTTGCATTCTAAAATTACCAATTTTGATTAAAATACCATTTTTCTATGCCCAAACTACCCCTGAGATTTCCTAATATTACTATCAGACATCATGATATTCCAAAAGTGCCCTCACTTTACACTTAGAATTACCAACCAAATCTCAACCTTGACCCATGTGATTTTGGGTTCCAATATACCCAAATCGTTATAAGTTATAACCAATAATAACTAATTAAACTAGGTAATTAAGCATTATTGATAGCAACTAGTGATTTAACTAGATTAAACTATACTAGCTAAACTTTAACGAGATCAGATTAGAATCATACCTCAAATCCAATTGGGAACAAATAATCAGAAACCCTACTACTAATCGAGGTAGAAATCAAAAATAAAATTTCATTCAAGACATTACAAAATCGATTTTAAAAATATAATGAATGACTAAACTTTGCTCACAGTACTTAAACTAATGCATTAATAATGAAATTGAGAAACAACCTATGTTATCAAAAGAAAACCCATTTATGCAGAAAACAATTTTCAGAGCGTTCATAAGGCTTAACTAATTATAACTTGTAGCATCAAAGATGAGTAATTGCTGAATTAAAGTACTAAAAGAGGAAGAAAACCAAAAACAAGAAAACTCACCTATGGCATTAAACTTGTCGAACTTCGACTCGAGCACATGTTCTTTAAATAGAGACATTCGCACATAGTTGACTCGTCCTTCAATTCAAGCAGCAATAAAAAAAATCGGGCTTCTAGGGTACCGCCTTAATTCAAGAAAATTAAGGGCTATTTGAGGGGAGTTGAGGTGAGATATAGAGAGGGGACGATGAAAAGACTCTATGGTATGAATTTGGGAACAATTAAACAAGTTGTGGTTCTTGCCGAAAAACTTAAAGTTGAGATTCGAACGGTTTGATTGTGATTCGAGGAAAATCACATATGGGAATGGAAAGAGGAGGGAAAGCTGGTTTGGTGGTGTAAATTTGGGATCATTTGGAGCTTCGTCATCGGTGGCGGCGATGAGGTGGTAGGCGGTGGTGAAGGGGCGGAGTTGGACCGGCATTACAAATGATGGGGAGGGTACGAGGAAGGTAGGTTTTCTTAGGATTAGGGTATTTTTCTTTCTAAGCACCTATATTAATTTCATCAAATAAATGACAGCCGTTGCATCAGACTTATTTGACGGCTCGGATGATTTGTTTAAAGGGGCTGGATCAGGTGGGTAATTGGTTGGGCCTGTGCGGGTATTTTTTTGATTTGGGATGTGGTCCTTAGCCCAATATTTTAACAGATTTTCCTTCTTATTCTTTTTTCACTTTTATTTACCTTGTTTCTATATAATGTGAGCACATGATTTTTTCCTCACACGAATTACTCCTAAAATAATTCAAAAATAAAATAATTTTCCTTTGTGTGGAATTTTGAGAAATTTCGTGGCATTTCTGGTTAACTATTTGTATTTATCTGTGCATGTTTATTTTTGGGTTTAATTAATGAAAAATACAAAAAAATACATGTTACATTTACATTTCAGATTTAGTTGTACAATTGAGAGTAATTAAGTGTTCTTTACAGAAATGAAAAAATCACAAAAAATATACACTATTCTATTTTCGTCATTTTTAATGTGCCATTATGTGAATTTATTTTTAATTAAATGTTTTAACTTGTGTGTTAATTGTTGTTGAAGGTTAATTAATGTTTTATAGTTTAATTTTGGTTTCACAATTTATTTTAGAATTTTGTTTAAATTTGTTAATTAAAAGAAGAAAAGAAAATAGTTGAAAAATTAAGAGAAACTCGGATTGGGCCCAGATCCTCTAATTAAATCAAGAGCTCAAGCCAACCCACCCCATGGCTAGCCCAATCTGCAACAACCGCCCAACCCAACCCCGTTTTCACCACAGTAATGATCTCGGTCGTTGGATTCTCGTGATCCAACGGCCCAAGTTAATTGTTACCTTTTGATCTACCCAAAACCACCCCCAAACCTCCTATTACCCGTTCATCCCCCACCCCCCCCCCCCCCAAAACCCATTTTTCTCCTTCACTCTCACTAAGACCAAACACCCCCAAACCCTAGTAGCCGTCGCCCTATTCCCTCGCCTGAAAAGCCGGCGGCGACAATGCCGGTGACCACCAAATTAACACCCCTATAGCACCATGATCTCCTCAACCCAAATCCAAGCTTAGGTTGCCTCGAATCATCCTCAAGTCTCTCGAATCTTCATTTGAAGATTCGAGCCAAAGCTCAACTTACCCCAAACTATCCCAAGTTGGTACACAACACTCCCCTGGCCTCCCACGTATCCAAACCAACACTGGTTTGGTTCGGATCTAACCAAAAACTCCCAAATCCCAAAATGCCCGTATGAACCCTAGAAATTCGAACGTTGGGCTTCTGGCCAAATTCAATAGAAGGTTGAGGTCCAATAGACTTTAGTCAATGTATTCTCACTTGAGAACACTCGATTAAAGTATGTTTGGCCTCAAAAGTTTCAAATCTGTTGGTCCAAGTCCGTTCGTTTATGATTTTTTATCTCTGAGGTATTTTTTTATTTTCTTCTTTCTTCTAGCTTTATTGTCTTTGTTTTTGTGTGTTTGTTTAGCAGTGTTATCATTTTTCATCTTTTTCGATTTTTCGTTAATTTTTCTGTTTTCCTCATCTCCAACAGATCTTTTATTCGGTCAATTTTTGTTTGTTCGATTAATTTAGTCGTTGTGAGTGCATTATTTGCCTAATTCACTTAAGGTTCAAGTAATTCATTCAGTTTTTTTTATCCTCTGAGTCTGCCCATAAAGACTGTGAACTATAAATTACTGTCTTATGCGTCGGTTGATGTCTGTCGATTTATATGTGTTGTAATCGATTACACAAACGTCGTCGATTAGTTATATAGTTTTGTTTAGAACGATATGGCAATAAAGGTCAATATTGTCTAAATTGGGTACGAATCATCGCCCGAATTAAATTCTGAGTTGTTTGTGCCTGAATCTAGGAAGACGAATTGGTTATAGCTGCTGTAGTTCAGTTATTAAATTGGAGTAATTTTTTGGATTGGAGTAAGATTGTGGTTCCAGTAGTTTTAAGGGTTATTTAGGGGGTAATTAGCAATAATTGATGGCTGCTAATAAACAACATTAGGGGGTTTGTCTAGGGGGATGCTAATTTGGGTAGAGGGTACACTATCTATATTAATTAAAGTAAGTGGAAATTAGGTGCCTATTTAATGTTAAAAAAAGGACTTAGCTAGCACCAATTGTATGCCTATAAAATGCTGCAAAAATAGATTTGGAAAAACACACACACAGACTGAAAAAAAGAACATTGATATACATTGAGACAAAGAGAAAAAAGAGGACTGGAAGTTTTTTTTTTTTAAAAAAAAAGAGAGATAGAAGCATAGAAAAAATAGCTGAAAGTTTTTTTTTGAAAGAAACCTACTGTTCGATTGATTATATTTTCGAGTCAAAAGGGTTGGTTTACTGGTGATATTGAAAACTGGTCGGTTTGGTTGAGTGTAATCTAAAACTTTTTGCCTCAAATTCTTTCGGATTCGTTCCCTTTAATTCTGGGCTGTTGTTTGAGGTCCATACTGATTGAAACTGTTTGTTTCCAAGCTTTCTGGATATTCCTGCTATTGCTGCATTGTTGTTGTTGCATTAATGCCTTTTGCTACAGCTGGTTCTTTCCCTTTCTCATTACTTCCAATTTCCCAGCTACTCTTTGACTTTATGAACAAATGATATGCAGTTGAAACGTTGCAATTGCTTGAAGATCTTATAAACATTATTCTCTTGTATGTTTATTTTCTGAAATAGCAATGGAGTAATATAACACTGACTGGTCTATATGTTCATTTCCTGAAATAGTAGTAGTAATGTAACCCTGGCTGGCTTACATGAAGATTTTGAAATAGTAGTAGTGAAATATCTATATTTTAGCATGAGTTATGATGTTATTAGATTGTCTAAAGGTTGTCTTTGCCATGACTCCTCTTGATTTTATTTGGCTTGCGATAGTTTTGCTTGTCTCTATCGTTTAAGGATTTGTTGATGTTCATGAGTAAAGCTTGAATATGATAGAACTTTCACCTCAATAGTTAACTTAGTTGCTTGCGTGAACCACCTGCCGCTTCACATATGTGTTTAATTTCCATATTCAATTTTCTTCTGAAAAGTATGCTTTACTTTGTGAATGCCAGTTAAAATTTGCTTTCAAGCCTATATGTTGAATCTTTCCTTTTGAGGTGCTCACGGCTGAAAACTAGTGCTTTATGCAAAGGAATATTGTTCGTATAATATCAACTACCTTTTAAGTAAAGAAAACTCCATGTTGATGCTGAACTTCTTTGCTGCTATCTCATCACTAAAGCTTTTCGTGCACCCAAGATTGGATTGTCATGTTGCTAAAATTTTGATTTCTAGGTGTTCGAGCTTGATTTCGATTTCAAAAAAATTAAAGCTGCGTTTTTTTAACGACCCGACCCGTCATTATGGGAGTTACTGTCCTTTTTTTCCATTTTATACTTTCATTTGTTCATTTATATGTGTTTGGAGAATTTGAAGTAATTCGGATAGAGTTCGATTAGAAATGAGGCAATTGGTCTCTTTTTGAGAAGGTTAGTTTGGAAAAGTCAACCAAATGTTGACTTATAAGTTAGAAGACTCGAAGTGGATTTCTGATTATTCGACTAGTTTTGGGGGATGATTTATGACTCAGGAGAGCAACCGAAATTGAATTTGGAAGTTCGGTGTAGAATTAGGCTTGAATTGGCTAAGGTTGGATTTTGACGAATTTCATATGGTAGGTGAGATTTTGATCCGAGCGTCAGAATGGAATTTTGAGAGTTGCAGTATCTCCGTTAGGTGATTTTGGATATGCATACAAAGTTTCAAGTCATTCGGAGGTGTTTAGGTCGGGTTTTAGATCAAATGCAAGTTTCGGAAGGTTTAGAAGAACTTAGGTTTGAATCCGATGTAAATTTGGTGTTTTGATGTTAGTTTTGGTGATTTGAGAGTGAAACTAAGTTTGCATGATCATATGTGACATGTTAATATGTTCGTATGCGGTCCCGAGGAGCTCGGGTGAGTTTCGGATAGGTTTGGGTTGCGTTGTGCTCGTTTTTCTTGTGCTTCGACATCGTTTCTTCAAGCATAAATGATATCATATTGAACAACTGAACTTCTTTGCTGCTATCTCATCACTAAAGCTTTTCGTGCACCCAAGATTGGATTGTCCTGTTGCTAAAATTTTGATTTCTAGGTGTTCGAGCTTGATTTCGATTTCAAAAAAATTAGAGCTGCGTTTTTTTAACGACCTGACCCGTTATTATGGGAGTTACTGTCCTGTTTTTTCCATTTTATACTTTCATTTGTTCATTTATATGTGTTTGGAGAATTTGAAGTAATTCGGACAGAGTTCGATTAGAAATGAGGCAATTGGTCTCTTTTTAAGAAGGTTAGTTAGGAAAAGTCAACTGAATGTTGACTTTTAAGTTAGAAGACTCGAAGAGGATTTCTGATTATTCGACTAGTTTTGGGGGATGATTTATGACTTAGGAGAGCAACCAAAATTGAATTTGGAAGTTTAGTGTAGAATTAGGCTTGAATTGGCTAAGGTTGAATTTTGACGAATTTCGGATGGTAGGTGAGATTTTGATCCGAGCGTCGGAATGGAATTTTGAGAGTTGCAGTATCTCCGTTAGGTGATTTTGGATATGCATGCAAAGTTTCAAGTCATTCGGAGGTGTTTAGGTCGGGTTTTAGATCAAATGCAAGTTTCGGAAGGTTTAGAAGAACTTAGGCTTGAATCCGATGTAAATTTGGTGTTTTGATGTTAGTTTTGGTGATTTGAGAGTGAAAATAAGTTTGCATGATCATATGTGACATGTTAATATGTTCGTATGCGGTCCCGAGGAGCTTGGGTGAGTTTCGGATTGGTTTGGGTTGCGTTGTGCTCGTTTTTCTTGTGTTTCGACATCGTTTCTTCAAGCATAAATGATATCATAATGAACAAATAAGCTCCGATTACTGTTTTGAATGAAGCATTAGATTCGTAACGTAATTACAGACCTGTAGCAAAAAGAATTATCGAATTTGGACATCGTATATTAATTTTATGGCCATTTTACTAAGGTTGACCAGATTTTCAGGTTAATGACGAAACTGCCTCTGACGGCGTATTAAAAGCCTGCACTATTTGCAAATCTTAAAACCTTCATATCTCCTTCATTATAAGGTCAAATTGAGTCATTCAAAAGCCTAAATTCATTAGAATTTCACAAGGAATCCACGTGGAGCATTAACACGCATGAAATGTATACCTATAATGAGCAGGTCGAGTTTTCTTCCTATTTTGGAATGGGAAGAAGCTTCTGAGCCGATTTTCAAGAGAGAAATCAATGGGTAATCGCTGGAGGTAAGTTTCTTGACTCAAAAACATGCGTTTATGCTAGAATCAACAACAAAATTTCTTGAAATTGGGTAGAATTTGTGAACAAATAGGGCCTAAATCATGAAAACGAATTTTTGGGTTTTGAAAGGCCATTCGAACTCTGGTTTCGATAAATTTTATATGCACGGACTCATGGCGAGACGAGGAATCCGTTGGTATAATTTTCGGAATTTTTCGAGATGCGGGCCTGGGGCCCGAGTTTTACCAACTTGGTGTATTGTTGCGTATTTCAAGTAAATTAGACTGGGTTATGTTTCTTTGACCCATATTGATATAATTGTCGTGGTTTTGACTAGATTCGACGCACGGGGTGGAAAATTCAAAGGGGAAAGGCAGAGCGGACGAGTCCACGATCGGCTAGAGGTGAGTAGTTAGTGTATATGGTAGCCTGAGGGTTCGAAACCCCGGCTTAGCCCATTGTGACGCTAGTAGGGCGTGGCTCGCACCCCATGGCAGGTGCGAGATTGATTATGACTAGGGATTGAGACTTGGTCCATCCCGGATATGAATAATATGTTATATGCGGTTAAAACGCACTCTGTGTTAGATATATTTGTGGGCTGTAAGTCATGTTTGGGGCCTTGTGCCGACCTGTAGTATCCCTAGGGGATAGATATATATATATATATATATATATATATATATATATATATATATATATATATATATATATATATATATGTATGTGTGTGTGTGTGTGTGTTTAATTACTGATCTCAGTCCTGGTTTGAAATCACTATTATGAAATTCTAAGTCACCTGTTCTTGGAAAATTAAATAAAATTTAAGTATTTTCATTATTAATGAACTGGAACCTGGAAATAAATAATTTGAGCTGTTGTGTGACTCATATGCATGTTGTGGACTGAGGATAGATCAGGCTGCACGCCGCAGCAGATGATATAAGGATCAGGCTGCACGCCGCAGCAGATGATATATATTGCGCTTGGGCTGAAGGAGCCCCCCCGGAGTCTGTACACAGCACCTGTGAGCGCCGTCGACATTAAATGGATCGGGCTACACACCGTAGTGGTCATGTGCATTGCATTGCATCTTTATCTGTAAATTATATGTGCTAGTTGTGATGTGCTGTTGTTACTAGTTCGTATGAGGAATCAGACTGTAGTTTATCTTTACTTTGTGGTATTATGTGAATTTCCTGCTTTCAGCTATTAATATATAATTTTTACTCACTGAGTACTTAGTACTCACCCCTACTCCCTGCACCTTTGTGTGCAGATTCAGGTACACAGGAGGGTTAGACGGGCACTCCAGCTTATATCAGTGTTATTTCGAGTTGCTGAGGTAGCTGCCGGCATTCGCAGAACCTAGCTTCTCTTTCCATTCAATTATTACTATATTTTTCAAACTTGAGTATTTCATTCAGTATTTCTATGACTATTCAGTTTTGTTTAGAGGCTCTAGACTCGTGACCCCAGATCTTTTGGGAGTGTTATTTTGTTATTCACGCTTCTTAGTATTTATTCATACTATTATTATTGGAGTATCTATTGAATCATATATTATTCTTGAGTTGTCCATTTGGGACTAATACTTGATTGTGAAAAACAGTTGTTGGTCTAGCTGGCCTAGCTTTAGTGTTGGGCACCAACACGACTGGTCTTAGGTCGTGACAAGTTGGTATCAGAGCCTCGATTACTAGGCCTCACGAGTCATGAGCCGGTTTAGTAGGATCTCGCGGATCGATACGTGATGTCCGTATCTATCCTCGGGAGGCTACAGAACTTTTAGGAAACACTTCACTTTCTTGGAATTCTTATCGTGCGTATTTGATTCAGCTTGAGAAATAACTCTTGAAATTCCTTCCACACGTCTGTATGCACATGCGAGCATTCAGTAATACATCTGCATCGATGGCTAGAGATTCCCCGATCGAGGAGCGAGATGTAATCTCTGCGAGTTCATGTTGGGCCAATCTGGAGGACTTGAGGCCGAATCTTCACCTATGGCATGAGCACCGAAGTGCTAATTATGCGAGCAAGTGCTTGAACTTATGTGATCTGTAATATCTTTACTAGCGGGGATGGCGGTCAGATTTCCACGTGATGAGTAAGTTAGTGTTGTGAGGTGTATCTATGTGATCTTGGTAGTGATGAAGAAGTTTGTAGGATAATCGATGAACTGTTAAGCGATTCGTTCCTATTGCGATCTGTTGTGTAACCCCAAGTTGTGGTCGCATGAAGAATATTGTCGTATCTCCTAGTTGGAAATTTAAGTGCAATACGTGTGACGGTATGAGTTCAGACTCAGAAAAATAAATTGGCTGTATTTTATGTGTTATGATTCAAATAAGTGCAACGCATGTTCTTGTATCGGTTTTGATAATATAATACAGGTAGTATTGAGATTAATATTGTTGATATACATTGAGATGTTTTGTTAAGTTGTAGACGTGCTGTTAGAACAATTTTGGTGATTCTCTAGCAGGTGGATAAGCCCAATTACAAAGGAAACTCTGCCGAAATGTTTGAAAATTTGGGACTTAGCAAAAATTTGGTCGCCTAGAGAGTAGGATTAACTATTATGTGAGTGAATGCAAGAAAATGCAGAAGAGTTAAAATTCCAGATGATTTGTGTTTTCATAAGCTTATGAAAGAGTGTGTTTAATCTCACAATGATATTACGACAACAATGGAGCATATGCGTTATGAATATAGTGTGTTATGATATATGGCTTCGAGCCAAGTTGGGGAGCTTGCTACGATTTAGAAAATTGTGTGGTTTTGTACTATGTTAGTTCTTATTTGACGCAGGCTGGTGAATCAGTTCTGATTGTCGCAATTGAGTCGTGAATGACACGAGTGAAGGAAATTTTACACAAGACATCATGAGATCGGTTGAGTGGGTAGGAAGTTTCGATGGATAAGATAAATTAATATCATCTTTAGCATCAACAAAGAGCGGTGTTGTGTCCTGATTAATGATTCTTGATCGCTCTTCAACGTTAGTTCGACCAGTGGTTTGGAGGTGCGCCCCATATATTATTGTGGTAGGTTGTGGGAGTGTGTTCCACTAGAATATTATATAAGTGTGGCAGGCAGTCACTTGACTAGTTAAAGATGTAAACCAAGTATGAAGGTTATGATAGTGTCGTTAAATTGAGGAATTCATACTTGGAGGGCACGTGGCATATTGGGTTGTGAACTGGGGAGGATTACTCCGATTATGATGGTTGTTCTTGTGTTCTATGAAGAAAATGGAAGTTATCATGGACCTTTGAAAAGTTATTAGGCCAATTCAGTGTGATGAGGATCGGCTTGAAGTCGGTGGATAGATTTAATGTGAATAATGGCCGTATACCAGGCCAGATTTGTACATTTTTGTAATGTGGTCCTCGTGGAGGAGTAGTTAGTTGATGTTTCTTTGTTGGATGTTTCGCGTAGTGATGCATTGCACTGGGAGAGTGTGAAATGGCTTGAGAAATTGCTTTATGTTAAGAATTCGTGTAGGAATGACGTTATACGAGCACCTTGGCTTTTGAAATTCCAATTGTACATCGCACCTCAGTTGTGTTTGAGTTTTGTAGTTTATAACGTTAAATATCCCTCAGGGGTGATATCATGCACTTAGCATGCATACGACCGATACTCGGTATTATGTTGTAATGAGCGAATTTGGCTCGATGAGCATGTTCTTATGTGATAGTTATGTGTGTATCGGGTGGCACGCCGCCATGGATATGCTATCTGGAGCAGGTTGCATGCCGCAATAGTGTGATATCGAGTATAGTTTTCTATTTGCCATCGTTGTATGCTTTGCTTCCTGTTTTCCAAGGAAAGTCTGTGTTAGTGTGTAGGATTTGATAATTTCTTCAAGAGTTTGTTTTCTTTAGTACCTCATTCGAATCGGCAACCCATTGGCACATTGGGGCATCATATGAGACATTTACTTATGTCTGGAGTGGCTTATTGCCCGGGTAGTTCGTACTGAGTGAGTTGTGATCATTGAATTTGAGATCAATGCAATTTGAGTATATGAAGTAAGGTAAAGAGCTAAGACCATTGTTTGGTTCAGAATAAGGTGATAGTCCTTGCCAAGAGTATAAAACTAATGAATTGTTGTCTCGACGGTGGCTAAGAATGTATACGGACCTCATCCGTCATGTCAGCATTGTAAGAATTTGCACAAGGCATGTGTATGTTATGTAGAGCGTGGAATGTGCAGGTGATTCCTTCTAAGTGATTAGATAATATAGCTTCATATGATTAGGGTGAATGGCCCTCATATGCCAAAGGAAATGGTGTTGCTAATCATAGCGAGTTGACGCGAGTATGTGTTTCAGAAAAAGGTAATATGATTAAAATGATTAAATTTTAGTAGTATTGTGGCATGCTCTTGTTGGGTCCACAAGTGGTATTCGGGTTTGCATGGTAGCACAGGTAAATATTGAGTATCTGTCATGGAATGATTAGGTATCAAATGGGTGGATGTATTGGCAAGGTGGAAACTGGGATCAGGTATGATGATATGTGTGTCATATGCAGTTCTGATGTACAGGCTACGTTATCACGGTGAATCTTTATTAGATGGTATGTTATATTGTAGATATGACGTTGGTATTCAGACTGGTTATCGTAGTGTTTGGTGATTTTGAACTATGCATTAGGAGCTATGCCAGAAATGCCACGGGTTAAGTGGTGAAGTGCGTTAGAATATGTTTTAGCAGAGTGAATTATGTTTTAAAGAACTAGCGGACAGCTGGGAAGGAGTACTTTCTTAATTGGGCAGTTGTGTTAGATGTCAGTGTAGAGGCTGCTATCATTGATACAGTTCCGTATTAAGGGACTTTTTGGATGCGTTTCGTATGGTCGGGCATGTAACTAGGTGATATTGTGGATTTCAGTATTATTTGGTGCCTTCGGCAGGAGTTACAGAAGTGGTAGAAGCATTTTCAGGCTTCTTGGCACTGAATTCGTTGGCAGGACGATATGGCTACGCATTTAGCTTGGTTAACCCTGAGTTGTTTTTTGATGTTGTAAGACATTGTGATTTTTTAGTTATGGGCACATGTGGTGCGGTTCCATTGAGAATTCATAGAGAAAGTCAAACGTGAAGAGTAATTGAGTGTTGCTCGGTGTATGGAGCATTGGTTATGGTCTATCGGGTTGTGTGTTATGTGTTCTCTGTTTCGCCGTGGGTGTAATGAATTGCGTTAGTTTTAGACATTAAATATGCATGGTTGTTGATTTTGAGCATAGCGGCTTGATGTGCTTCAGGTGTAACGGTGTTGGGATAGGATCACGCATTATAGCGAGGCTATGGGAATTATGACCTTTCGAGGTTGATTCGGGCGTTCTCTTTCTATGATGTGAGACGGGGTCTCAACCTTTTATTGTAATGGTATTGATGAGTTTGAGGTACAACTCTTTCGGTTGAGTCATTGTACTGATTTGAGTGTGTTCAGATTGTTTCTTACTGGTGCGTGTATTATGCAAGATGTGGTTTAGACTTGTATCGAGGTATCATATCACTAGAGTGGTGTTGGATTCGAGGTGATCGTTGGGTTCATTAACGAATATGGACAGATTTTATCTCAGCTTGTTAGGAGGATAATATCGAGATTAGACCCGTAAATCTATTGTGATATCAGTTAAGGGAAGTGGTTTCATCAGTGGTTGATCTGAGAGATGATTACGATTTATAGCGTGTTTCATTCATCGTTAGTAGTATAGGGAAGTGTGGATATAAGGCTTTAGCTAATAAGAGGTTCTCTGCCAGTAATTGGTTGCTGGGGACAATAGTTGTGAATAGAAGTTATGATTCCGAGTGTTTGGTTTAGGTGGTATATCATATGTTTTCACCTGAGGGTGCAAGTATGGGTATTACAGCTGGTTCGGGCTTACTCTGAGTTCATATGTGAATTTCTGATCTGGTGTATGATTTTCGAAAAGTGCAACGTGGTTGTATGGTTGGGTTTGTAGATTAAATAAATTGTGAAAGTTTGGCTATATTGTGTTATCGGTGCTATGTGAGATAGGGTGATGAGGGATCACCCGGGGTATATGGTTGGTAAGATCATTCAGCTACTAGTTGGCTTCTAGGACAATTCTCGATACGCTCGAGGACGAGTGTTTATTTAAGTTGGGGAGGATGTAACGACCCGACCAGTCGTTACAGGAGTTACTGTCCTGTTTTCTCCATTTTATACTTTCATATGTTCATTTATATGTGTTTGGAGAATTTGAAGTAATTCGGATAGAGTTAGATTAGAAATGAGGCAATTGGTCTCTTTATGAGAAGGTTAGTTTGGAAAAGTAAACCGAATATTGACTTATAAGTTAAATGACTCGGAATGGATTTATGATGATCGACTAGTTTTGGGGGATGATTTATGACTTAGGAGAGCAACCAGAATTGAATTTGGAAGTCCGGTGTAGAATTAGGCTTGAATTGGCTAAGGTTGGATTTTGGCGAATTCCAGATGGTAGGTGAGATTTTGATCCGAGCGTCAGAATAGAATTTTGAGAGTTGCAGTAGCTCTGTTAGGTGATTTTGGATATGCGTGCAAAGTTTCAACTCATTCGGAGGTGTTTAGGTTGGGTTTTAGATCAAATGCATGTTTCGGAAGTTTTAGAAGAACTTAGGCTTGAATCCGATGTAAATTTGGTGTTTTCATGTTAGTTTTGGTGATTTGAGAGTGAAACTAAGTTTGCATGATCATATGTGACATGTAAATATGTTCGTATGCGGTCCCGAGGAGCTCGGGTGAGTTTCGGATAAGTTTGAGTTGCGTTGTGCTCGTTTTTCTTATGCTTCGACATCGTTTCTTCAAGCATAAATGATATCATATTGAACAAATGAGCTCCGATTACTATTTCGAATGAAGAATTAGATCCATATCGTACATACGGACCCGTAGCAAAAAGAATCATCGAATTTGGACATCGTATGATGATTTTGGCCATTTTACTAAGGTTGCCCAGATTTTCAGGTTATTGACGAAACTGTCCCTGACGGCGTATTAAAAACCTGCACTATTTGCAAATCTTAAAACCTACATATCTCCTTCATTATAAGGTCAAATTGAGTGATTCAAAAGTCTAAATTCATTAGAATTTCACAATGAATCCATTGGAAGCAGTAAAACGCGTGAAAAGTATACTTATAATGAGAAGGTGGAGTTTTCTTCCAATTTTGCAACGGGAAGAAGCTTCTGACCCGATTTTTAAGAGAGAAATCAATGGGTAATCGCTGGAGGTAAGTTTCTTGACTCAAAAACATGAGTTTATGCTAGAATCAACACCAAAATTCCTGAAATTGGGTAGAATTGGTGAAGAACTAGGCCTAAATCTTGAAAACGAATTTTTGGGTTTTGAAAGGCCATTCGAACTCTGATTTCGATAAATTTTTTTATGCACGGACTCGTGGCGAGACGAGGAATCTGTTGGTATAATTTTTGGAATTTTTCGAGAAGCGGGCCTGTGGCCCGGGTTTTACCAACTAAGTGCATTATTGCGTATTTCAAGTAAATTGGATTGGGTTATGTTTCTTTGATCCATATTGATATAATTGCCGTGGTTTTGACTAGATTTGACGTACGAGGCGGAAAACTCAAAGGGGAAAGGTATCGCGGACGAGTCCACGACCGGCTAGAGGTGAGTAGTTAGTGTATATGATAGCCTGAGTGTTCGAAACCCCGGCTTAGCACATTGTGATGCTAGTAGGGCGTGGCTCGCACCCCATGGCAGGTGCGGGATTGATTATGACTGGGGATTGAGACTTGGTCCATCCCGGATATGAATAATATGTTATATGCGGTTTAAACGCACACTGTGTTAGATATATTTGTGGGTTGTAGGCCATGTTTGGGGCCTTGTGCCGACCTGTAGTATCCCTAGGGGATAGATATATATATGTGATAGCTTGGTTTGCTTAATCACGGATCTCAGTCCTGGTTTGAAATCATTATTATGAAATGCTAAGTCACCTGTTCTTGGAAAATTAAATAAAATTTAAGTATTTTCATTATTAATGAACTGGAACATGGAAATAAATAATTTGAGCTGTTGTGTTACTCATATGCATGTTGTGGACTGAGGATGGATCGGGCAACACGCCGCAGTAGATGATAAAAGGATCGGGCTGCATGCCACAACAGGTGATATGATATTGCGCTTGGGCTAAAGAGCCCCTCCGGAGTCTGTACACACTCCCAGTGAGCGTCGTCGACGTTAAATGGATCGGGCTACACACCGTAGCGGTCATGTGCATTGCATTGCATCTTTATCTGTGAATTATCTGTGCTAGTTGTGATGTGCTATTATTACTAGTTCGTAGGAGGAATCAGACTGTAGATTAGCTTTACGTTGTGGTATTCTGTGGATTTCCTGCTTTCAGCTATTAATATATACTTTTTACTCACTGAGTACTTAGTACTCACCCCTACTCCATGCACTTTTGTGTGCAGATTCCGGCACATAAGAGGGTTAGACGAGCACTCCAGCTTATATCAGAGTTATTTCGAGTTGCTAAGGTAGTTGCTGGCGTTCGCAGAACCTAGCTTCTCTTTCCATTCAGTTATTACTATATGTTTCAGACTTGAGTATTTCATTCAGTATTTCTATGACTATTCAGTTTTATTTAGAGGCTCTAGACTCGTGACCCCAGATCTTTTGGGAGTGTTATTTCGTTATTCACACTTCTTAGTATTTATTCATTTTATTATTATTGGAGTATCTATTGACACATATATTCTTCTTGAATTGTCCATTTGGGAGTGATACTTGATTGTGAAAAATAGTTGTTGGTCTGGCTGGCCTAGCTTTAGTGTTGGGCGCCATCACGACCGGATTTGGATCGTGACAGTTTTGTTGACTCTGCTATTGTTGAGCTCTGATTTACTAATTTCAGCACTTGTTTGGCTTCCTCTTCTTCTAAATTTAGTGGTTTGAACAGCTTGGTATGTCCTCTTTAAAATTATTTTCAGATTTCCTTTGGTATGAAATTTGGCATGTTCGTCATCATATTTGATTGTTATTCCTTGAATTTGTGACTAGTCGTATAATTGGAAATCTTCCAAGTTTAAATGTTTAGCTACTTATGATTAATAATTGATGTGAGCTGAATATTTACGAGGCAGTAAACCAACGAGCCTGCTGTGATTTCTTGAAAATTTGACTGCTAACAAATGAAATTGTCATGACTAAGAATTTGACCTCTTTGTTTTATGTTTCCCCTCATATTTCTTTTGTAGAGAATTATGTATACCGTGTCCATAGACTGTTATTTTTACTGCTAGCCAATTGAATACTGTTTAAATGCAATCATATTTTGTAGTTAGTCTTGTTCACGACTTTGAAATGTAGTCAAACTCCTACATAAACTCTTGAGTTAACCCGATAGTTTAAATCACCTAAATTAGTGTACATCCTTTTTCTTCTCAACTTTAAGGCTAATAAATTAGGTACGAAAAGAAAAGCGAAAGAATTGTATTAGAAGTTTCCTTCAATAAAAAATATGATTAGTTATTCACATGATAATCTTAATAGGCTAAACATCAAATTTTGCTTAGTCTCTTTACGTGTTGTTGTTGATACACTCAAATAATTAAGGCGAGCCGTATTATAATACAAATAGTTTACAGCCCTGATGAATTAGTTCAGAAATCCTTAAGCTAAAATAATTCGAGGAGCGTCGTGTCAAAAAAAATGATAAATTGCATGAACCTCGCTTAGTTAATTTTGTTTTAATACTTAGAACTCGAGGCGGGCCATTTAGCGAATTTCCATGGCATCCCGCAAAATAACAACACGTTAGATTCTTTAGGCGCGTGTTAATAATCTCATTTTCTTAAATTCGGATGCACATTTATGTGACCCAAATCCAAATCTCAACAGAATCGAAATGTGTCGATAATCACGGGTACATTAATTGTGACGTGGTTTGAAATGCATTTTCATGATGTTGCAATTCTTTTATTAAAAATGAATAATAATATTAAAAACGGTTGTAGGTTAAATTTTGTGCATAAGTTAAAGCATGGTATAAATCAGATAAATAAGCCGAACATGACAGTTGAGCGATCGTGCTAGAACCACGATATTCGATAATGCCTAACACCTTCTCCCTGGTTAACAGAATTCATTATTCGGATTTCTGGTTCGCGAACTGTTAAACAGAGTTATTCTTTTCCTCGATTCGGGATTCAACCGGTGACTTGGCACACCTTAAATCTCCCAAGTGGCGACATTGAACTAAATAAATAAATCCCGTTTCGATTGTCCTTTAATTGGAAAAACTACATCGCGCCCTCGCGGGTTAGCGGAAAAAAGAGGTATGACAGCTCTAGCGACTCTGTTGGGGATGGTTCAAAACCCAAAACCACTGGTTCAGGGTTAGAAATTCGAGCTTAGAATAATTGTTGAATTTAGCTTTGTTTATTATATGATATTTTTATATGATATATGCTTAATATGCAAAATGATAATTTTTACCGCTTTGATATTATTTGAACTGTATATATAAACTGTGCCGAAACCCTTCCCTTCTCACCTCCGGAGATGTGCTTACTGGTTGAGACTCCCTATTCTGTTAGTGTCTTACCTTAAAATAAGAAAAAGGCTCGGAAAGTTTCTAAGACGGCTGGCCTTTTGGTTCCCGGAAACGAGCTCCTTCCTCGACTCGAGTTGTCTGCTCGGGTACACGGTCTAGAACAAATACCCAAGTTTTTAACATATTATAACAAAACTTCATACCGGATCCCTAGTAGGAACGCTTATTTGCATTATGTTGCATTTGACTTAGGGGACTCAAAACAGGGGTTGGGTCCGTCTAGGACAGGCAACCTGGAATGAAAAGACCATCGTGGTGCATCCTGTTTGTTTTATGCATTTGCTTTGGACTTGCATGGTGACCGGCTTTTAAATACTGGGGAAAACGAAAATAAAAAATAAAAAAAAGGGAAAAAGTGTAAAGAGATAAATACTTATTTTAGAAAAAGCTCAAGTAGTGTCAAAACTCTGCCGAATTTTCGAGAAAATAAAAAAAATATTTTTTATTTTATTTGCCAACGAAAATGATTAGCTTTTATTTTTAAAATAGTTCGATTTATTTGCCAACCAAAAAAATGTGTGATTTTGTTTCCAAAAATAGTTTATCTGTTTGTCAATAAAATGAAAAAAAATAATTTATTTTGTTTACCAATAAAATAATGCAAAAAATGGAAAAAACTTTTGGCTGCAGTATAATTTGTTTTATATATTTAACCGAACAACGCGGGTTTGATTCTCACCGAATATGAGATACGTAGGCAACCTCCATCGTGTCCAACCTCCTATTTTGCAAAAATAGCCAAAAATATCGAAATTAATTTTTCGTCGTAAATAAATCGGTGATGCCATTTTTCAAAACAGCCGAATGTTCCCAAAAGGGATGCCGGAAAGCTGATTTTGTACAAACAGCCACCTTTGGGTCAATTTTTTTTTTTTAGATTTTGACCGATTGACCTACACAGCCTTAAAATCTTCGTCTCCGAAGCACTGAAAGGTCGTGATTGCAAAACCTGGTCTTTTAATTTTTTTTTTTCAGAAAAAATGTGTCAGAGTCAAATAAAAGTTTTTCTTTATCTAAAATCACCTAATAAATGTGAAGGATGAGCACAATTCAAAATGATCCATTTTCAATCCTGACTAAAATCCCGATCCAATTGCAACTATGGTGGAATGATTTGGGCAAAGAAGGGCAAGACGAAATCAAAAAGTATTTGAAGGGTCTTACGGGTTTGCTAGAAATCAAGCCGCGAGGGGATATTATAAGAGCATTGGTCGCCTATTGGAACCCAGCACATAATGTCTTTCACTTTGTAGACTTCGAACTCACCCCAACTTTGGAAGAAATAGCCGGGTATATAGGAAACACTAACATATTATTAGGACACCAATATCCAGTTGCTCCAAGGGTTGTCGTTGTGCATCGGTTTTTAGACTCGTTGAAGCTAGTCAGAACAGTACATAACCCAGATTTGGCACAAGGTTTTTGTACTCTTAGCTTCATCTACCAAAGATACGGCAACGTGGGAGGTTTCAATAAACCAGATAATAAGTTGTGCAGCAAGAGTAACCGCAAAAAGTGGGATGAGCATAGACGAGTATCCTTCATGATAACCTTTTTGGGACTTCTAGTGTTCCTAAGGAAAGACGGGAATATTGATATAAAGATAGCCGGGATCGTCAGTACTTTGCTCACCCAAGACGAAAGTACTCTTGCCCCCATGATTGTATCTTCCGAGCCCTTACAGCTTGCAAAGCCGGGAAAGACTTTTTTTATGGGTGCAATTTGTTGTTGCAAATATGGATGATCGAGAACTTGTGTCACCGTGCCCAATTCCTGAGCTATCGTTCAACTGAGAAAACCTGCATAGAGGAGTTCTACACAAGGATCGAGGGGGACACTTTACCTGAAGGAATCTCAACATGGACGTCATACTTCCGAATTCTCAATGCAAGTCAAATACAGTGACCGTTGGGTTGGTTACCCGTTGATAAAATTATATATATACCAACAGCTAGGTCTCATTTTCTTTTATTGGGGCTCAAGAGCATTCATCCTTATGCGCCCTATCGGGTTTTAAGGCAACTCGGAAGATGCTAGATAATTCCTAAAGACAAAGATTTGAGTACCCAGGTTATTGAAATCGGTCCTGACGACCAATTCCCAGAGGCGAGAGTCCGCCATATCTGGAGGCAAACACTTGTGTATTAGATCGGGCTAAAGGAGAGATTTCACCTGGATATCACACTTTGTATAAAGGTGAAGCATCATGCGGGAGACCAGCCAAAAGACCTCACCTCAAAGAGTTCGCGGAAGCATCACAAGAACACTGGGATTGGTTTGCAAAAGAGGAAGTTTACAGGGCAAAGATTAGCAAGATGGAGCAACAGATTGGGGACTTGCAATTTGAAAAGAGTATGCAAGCTGTCGCCGATGAAGGGGACAAAAAGGAACTGGTCCAAGAAAATGAGATGTTAAAGGCCCAATTCAAACAATTAATAGAAGATGCAGAAAACCAACCAAGAAATCCATCTGACAGAAGATAATAGAAAGGTTGGAAGATCAAGTCTTTGACCTCCAAAGGGATTTGGAAATATCTGAAGCAAAGATAGAAAGGATCAGATCCAGATGGACGAGGAGCACATAGGAAAGAGTAAATCGGATGCGACAGATAAAAGGGACTATGAAGGGAGCATCTATGCATTAAGAGAAACAATATCCACCCTGGAGGAGCGTCATTCCAGACAAATAAAAAGCTTCCAGGCCGATAGGAAACATTGTCATAACCTAATGGCCCAAATGGAGAAGCAGATGCAGAAGCTTCAAAATCAACTCTTCCACAACGCTCAGGAGTTAGGAATGAAAAGTCAACAAATTGAGTGAATGCTTGTCAAAAGAGACATGGTCAGAAGAAGAATTGAAGAGATTGGGCATTACATCACGATGAGGTGCCTGGCATGTGAGCAAATGCCTCGACCTAACCTCTTCGCTTCAGTCATGGGTTATATCCATCAAATCATGGATGAATTGAGAAGCTTGCCAAGGGACCTTGCGCCAAAGCCCGTGGAAAGGCCGAATGATGCCTCGCGGGCACCAAAACTTAAAGCCCTAATATACCCTTAGTCCAAGTCTTTTATTTGTCAAGTCTGTCATCTTCATTTTGAATTTATGTTGTTAGTGTGAAAAATGGTTGGTTTGTAATCGCAATGTTGTTAATAAATATAAAGGTTCCTTAAATTTTGTGTTTTATTTTGTTTCACATCAGAACTACACTCGGTCTGATTCATGCGGGTACATGATACGTAGGCAATCTATATAAGATTCGATCATCACCTTTGAAATTAATAAAATAAGCCGGAATGACGCATGCGATCAAGGCAAACGGCATGGTAGAAATTGTTAAAATGCTTAGGTGCATGTGCATCCCAATATGCAATAATATACCTGTTGAAAATCTAACACTAACAAGTTTGTTGTTTTTCCAGTAGAATTCAGTTAGTTGTTAGAAGTGTGCTGGTATCACATAGATATCAGACAAGATCAAAGGGGCCTATACCTGAAAATATGACTAGGTCAGATTACACCGTTAAATCAGAAAAGGCAATGAGCCAAATGCTCAAAGTGGCCTTAGAACAAATGGAAAAATGCAGTCTAAAATGAACGAAATGCAGTTGGCGCTGTCCAAAGCGCAAAAAGGTCCCGAAACACCCGCTACTCCTACCTTCCCGCCAGGATATACCCCAGAATAACTTCCTCCCGGTCCCTCAACAAGCTTCCTAGGCCATCATTAATACAAGGGAAGGGACTCTTATGACTCCCAAGCTCTACCATCCAATCAAAACCCTCCTCCACCTAATGTCCCTATCTTTGTGGCATCTCCCCCACCTCCATTGCACAAATCATCAAGTGAGCCACTGTTTCAGGTTCACGATACTCAATATTACCCCCCATGAACCTACGTTTAATGTACCCGAACCACCCACCTATACTCCTCCCTTTGAGGTCCCGGCGGAAAAGCCAGCCAAGAGTTCAGAGTAGGAAGAGATGATGCGGAAAGTCAAAAGCCTGGAGCAGTCCTTTAGAAACATGCACAGGATGGGAAATCAGGTTAGCGTGGCATATAAAGATTTATGCCCTTTCCACGATGTACAACTACCAAAGGGATTCAAGATGCCCAAGTTTGATCTATACGAAGGGCATGGTTATTCCATGTCTCATCTGCGAGGATTTTGCAGCAAGATGAGGGGAGCGGGTGGAAAAGACGGGCTGCTGATAGCCTATTTTGGACAGAATATGACTGGATCTGCCTTAGAATGGTACACAAGGCAAGACCCGAGCAGGTGGTATACTTGGATGATCTGGCGCAGGCTTTCGCCGGGCACTTTCCATATAATTTGGAGATAGTGCCAGACCATCTTACATTATTGAAACTTGAGAAGAAACCGAAGGAGAGCTTCAAGGAATTTGGGTTTCGTTGGAGAGACAGGTAGCTAGAGTTGATCCTCCGATGAGAGAGGGGGAGATGGTAGATTACTTTCTACAAACCCTCGAGCCAACCTACTTCGGTCACTTGGTGACCTTAGTAGGAAAATCTTTCAAAGAAGTTGTTAAGATGAGAAGCATGGTAGAAGAAGGTTTGAAGACAAACAAAATCATGAGCTATTAGGCAATAAAGGCCACTACTCAAGCCATTCAGAGCGGCACATGAGGTGCGCTCGGGAAAAAGAAAAGAGAGGATGTCACAACAATAGAGGTTGGCAATTGGTCCAGATCCAGAGGTTCTTCACCCCATAACCAATCCAGGCCTCCTAACCCGAATTACCCCCACATTCCAAATTATCATCCACAATCTTATAACCTACCATAAAAACAACCTTTTTAAGTCCATCAAGCACAAGCATACACCCAACCTCCGGCACGCCCGCAATGGCGCGCGCCAGCTCCATATAATACATACCCAGCTTCACGTAATGCATACCCAGCTCCGCATAATACATACCCAGCTCCAAAAAATACCTACCCACCACAAAGGCCATACAGAAATCTTGTGGGGCCAGGTTTTCCGGGGAATCAGGCATTCAGGAATGAAAGGATTCAGAGGAAGTGAACATTCACTGAATTAGGAGAAACCTATAGTGCTTTGTTCCACAAATTAAAACAGATAGGTTTGTTGAATCCTATTGAACCCAAATTGCCAAATCCCTTGCCTCAGAATTTGGACCACTCGGTACACTATGAATATTATTCGGGATCTCCTGGACATGACACCGAGAAATGTTGGAAGTTGAAGCATGCGATCCAAGATCTTAATTATACTAATAAGATTGAGGTTCAGGCACCCGAGGTAGCCAATATTAACCAAAACCCCCTACCAGCTGTCACGACCCGGATTTTCCCCCAACATCGGGATCGTGATGGCGCCTACTCGTGGTAGCTAGGCAAGCCACTGTATTCATACTATCCTGTTTTTAACACAATTTTAATTAAATAAATGCGGAATACTTTATCGAAATGCAAATAACAAATCACAAGGTGAAAATTATACTGAAATCCTCTACCCAAGATGTGGAGTCACCAACTCACAAACTACTATGAAATACTACACATAAAAGTCTGAAGGAAATATAACATAATACTGTTTGTCTCGAAACAATGAGACTACAGCCATTAACATAAATAGAGAAAGAGACGCCGGGCCTGCGGACGTCTGCAAGCTACCTTGGTCCCAAATGTGATCAACTCCCACGCAATCTATTTACTGCTGCTGCTGCTCCTGATCGTAACCTGGACCTGTGCAAAAGCGCACAGAAGTGTAGCATCAGCACAACCGACCCCATGTGCTGGTAAGTGCCTGGCCTATCCCGGCGAAGTAGTGACAAGCCTAGGACCAGACACTCACATAAACCTGTGCAATTCAATATATATATGTGTACCACAAAATAACAAGAAATAATCAAGTATTAACACAGTAAGGAATATCTTAAAGAATTCAGCAATTAACCACAGTTAATAATTTCACGAGGAAAAACAAAGTGTAATGTAAACACAAGTAATATCAATTCAAGGAATAGCAAACAGTTGCACGGCATCACCCTTCGTGCTTTTACTCTCATCCTCACATCCATAGTACGGCATGATCCTTCGTACATGGTTCAAGAACAGGGCACGGCATGATCCTTCGTGCATAATCAATAAATAAACATGGCACGGCATTAACCTTCGTGCATAAATAAATAAACATGACACGGCACCACCCTTCGTGCATTATCACTCTTCCTCACCCAAATAACAATCACAGTTAAGGGTAGAGAAAGAAACAATAATTTATAATCCGTCCCATCAAGGACAATCAATAAATATCTTCACAGCAAGTCCCAACAAGGGAGAACAATGACGATTCATCTGTAATATATATCTCAAAATAATTATTTTTCCAATGACTCACGGTCATACTAGACGCCAGTGTATGGATGCTCGCCACCACAGCCCATACACCGCACTCAATCACATAACACATAACACATAATCCTATTCCCTCAAGCTAGGATAGAACAAACACTTACCTCGAATGCTTATGAACAATCCAATCCGTGGAAATGTCTTTTCTTTCAATTTGGCTCCAATCCAACCGTATCTATACACAATTGATTTAATATCATCAATTCTACTCCACCAACTAATTCTTAACACCAAATAACACTTTTACAATATTCTGCCATGAATAGTAAATTTCAACCCCGGGCCCACATGGTCGGAATTCGGGGTTAGGACCAAAATCCGGTTACCCATCCCCCCACGAGTTCATGTATATAATTTGTTTGAAAATCGGACCTCAATTCGAGGTCCAATTCCCCAATTTATGAAAAACCCTATTTTCTAACAAAAACAAGAATTTTACCATGAAAATCATTGATTTCTTATGAAAAACATGCTTAATGATGTTAGGAATTGAAAGAATTAAGTAAAAAGTGACTTACAATCGTTTTGATGAAGAAGAAATCCTTGAAGAGTCGCAAATGGGTGTTTTGGTTTTGTGAAAAATGAAGAAATGACTGAAATTCGTGTTTTTCAGGTCTCTGTGTTCGCATTTGCGAACATGGGTTCGCAATTGCGAACCCCGACCAATTTCTGGAGTTTGAAAAATAAGCTAAGGGTGGAAAGTTCGCATTTGCGAACAATGGTTCGCATTTGCGAACCAAGGCAGTCACTGGGACGTTCGTATTTGCGAACAATGGTTCGCATTTGCGAACCAAGGCAGCACTGGGGACCTTCGCAAATGCGAACAATTGTTCGCATTTGCGAACAAGGCTGGCTTCGCATTTGCGATCAAAGTTCGCATTTGCGAGCCTTGCCTTACACTGTCCCCTTCGCAATTGCGAGAAATTCTTCGCAATTGCGAAGCCAACAGCTGGGTGAAAAAAACCAGCAGTTCAAAATTCAGAATTTCATCCAACGGCCTATCAAATCTTTACCCGAGCCCCCGGGCTCCAAACCAAACATGTACACAACCTCAAAAACACATTATGGACTTGCTCGTGCGATCATATCGCCAATATCACCTCGTTTTAATCAAATCGAGCCTCAAACTCATGGTTTTCATACTTTTGATTTTCAAAACTTCTTAACTTGGAACTCAAGGTCCAAAACATCTCAAACGACATCCAAATGTCACCAAACTTTACAGAAATCACATATATAATATTTAAGACTTGTACCGGGCGTCGGAACCAAAAATACGAGCCCGATACCAAGGTCTATTAATTTATTTCCTTTAATAATTGCATCAAAAACAATTTCACATAAAAATTCATAACTTGGGCTCTAGGCCTCAGAATTCGACTGCGGACACATGTCCAAGTCCCATATTTTCCTACGGACCTCTCGGGACCATCCAATCTCGGGTCCGGATCCGTTTACCAAAAATGTTGACCGAAGTCAACCATATCAATATTAATATCATTTTTATCCAAATATCTCATAGAATTCATATTTTCTATCACAAAATCTTTCCGGCTACAGGCTCGGATCGTGCACGTAAATCGAGGCAACATAGAATAAGGTTTTCAAGGCCTCGAAGCTCGAAATTATTAATAAAATAAGTGATGACCCTTTGGGTCGTCACAATCTCCACCTCTAAAACAACCGTTCGTCCTCGAACGGACAAAAGAAAGAAGTACCGAGTCAGGAAACAAGTGTGGGTAACGGCTCCGCATATCAGACTCGGACTCCCAGGTCGATGCCTCAGGAGGCTGACCTCTCCACTGAACACGCACAGAAGGATAACTCTTCGACCTCAGCTGTCGAACCTGCCGGTCTAGAATAGCCACCGGCTCCTCCTCGTAAGATAGATCATTGCCCAATTGGACAATACTGAAGTCTAACACATGTGTGGGATCGCCGTGGTATCTCCGAAGCATAGATACGTGAAAAACTGGATGCACGGCTGATAAGCTAGGCGGCAAAGCTAATCCGTAAGCCACCCCTCCCACTCTGTCTAGAATCTCAAATGGACCAATATACCTAGGGCTGAGCTTGCCCTTCTTCCCGAACCTCATCACGCCCTTCATAGGCGACACTCGGAGCAATACTCGTTCACCAACCATGAAATCTACATCTCGAACCTTACGATCCGCATAAGTCTTTTGCCTAGACTGAGCTGAACGCAATCTCTCCTGAATAGTCTTGACCTTATCCAAGGCCTCCTGAACTAAGTCTGTTCCTAACAACCGAGCCTCTCCCGGTTCAAACCATCCAACCGGTGATCGACATCGCCTACCATACAACGCCTTCATAAGGAGCCATCTGGATGCTAGATTGGTAACTGTTATTGTAGGCGAACTCTGCTAATGGCAGAAACCGGTCCCATGAGCCTCCGAAATCAATAACACAGGCTCGAAGCATGTCCTCAAGAATCTGAATAGTCCTCTCGGACTGGCCATCCGTCTGAGGATGAAATGCTGTACTCAACTGAACCTGGGTGCCTAACTCCTGCCGAACCGCTCTCCAGAACCGCGAGGTAAACTGCGTACCCCGATCAGAGATAATAGATACTGGCACCCCATGGAGACGATTAATCTCCCTAATGTAAACCTCCGCTAACCTCTCCGACGAGTAGGAGACAGATACTGGAATAAAGTGTGCTGACTTGGTCAGGCCTATCAACAATGACCCAAATAGCATCAAATTTCCTCCGAGTCAAAGGAAGTCCAGTAACGAAGTCCATAGTGATCCGCTCCCATTTCCACTCGGGAATTTCAATCTTCTGGAATACACCACCAGGTCTCTGGTGCTCATATTTCACCTGCTGACAATTTAGACACCGAGCGACATACGCAACGATATCTTTCTTCATTCTGCGCCACCAATAGTGTTGCCGTAAGTCCCGGTACATCTTCGCGGCGCCTGGGTGAATAGAATACCGCGAACTGTGGGCCTCTGCTAAGATCAACTCTCGAATTCCTTCGACATTGGGCACACAAACTCGACCCTGCAATTTCAATACCCCATCATCATCTAGGTTTGCCTGTGTGGCACCTCCCCACTGTACTGTATCTCTCAACTCACGCAAATAAGGATCATCAAATTGCCTCTCACGGATACGCTCTAATAATGAAGAACGAGCGACCGTGCAGGCTAGCACCCTGCTAGGCTCAGAAATGTCTAATCTCACGAACCGGTTGGCTAAGGCCTGGACATCTAGAGCTAATGGTCTCCGATTGACCGGAATATATGCAAGACTACCCATGCTGGCATACTTTCTACTCAATGCATCGGCCACCACATTGGCCTTACCTGGGTGATATAATATAGTAACATCATAGTCTTTTAGCAACTCTAACCATCTCCGCTGTCGTAGATTCAACTCCTTCGTTTTGAACAAATACTGTAAGCTTTTGTGATCAGTGTACACCTCACATGTCACACCATATAGATAATGCCTCCGGATCTTTAAGGCATGAACCACTGCTGCTAACTCAAGATCATGAACTGGATAATTCTTCTCATGTATCTTTAACTGCCTCGAAGCATAAGCGATAACCTTACCATCCTGCATCAATACCGCTCCAAGCCCTGTACGAGATGCGTCACAATAAACTGTATAAGGCCCTGTACCTGTAGGTAGTACCAACACCGGTGCGGTGGTCAAGGCTGTCTTGAGCTTCTGAAAGCTCGCCTCACACTCCTCTGACCACTGAAACTGGACACCCTTCTGGGTCAACCTGGTCATCGGGGCTGCAATAGAAGAAAACCCCTCTACAAAACGACGGTAGTAACCTGCTAATCCCAAGAAACTCCGTATCTCGGTCACTGAAGCTGGTCGAGGCCAATTCTGGACTGCCTCAATCTTCTTTGGGTCTACCTGAATACCTTCCACAGATACAATATGACCTAGAAATGCTCAGCCAGAACTCACATTTTGAAAATTTGGCATATAGCTGATTATCCTTCAGAGTCTGAAGAACCACTCTGAGGTGCTGCTCGTGCTCTTCCTGGCTGCGGGAGTATACCGGGATGTCATCTATGAAGACTATCACGAACAGATCTAAGTAAGGCCTGAATACCCGATTCATCAACTCCATGAATGCTGCTGGGGCATTGGTCAACCCGAAGGACATGACCAAGAACTCATAATGCCCATATCTAGAGCGAAAGGCTGTCTTAGGAATGTCGGCCGCCCTGATCTTCAGCTGATGGTAGCCTGACCTCAAGTCTATCTTAGAGAATACCCTTGCTCCCTGGAGCTGGTCAAACAAATCATCAATCCTCGGCAGTGGATATTTATTTTTGATAGTCACTTTGTTTAACTGCCTGTAATCAATACACATCCGCATCGAGCCATCCTTCTTCTTTACAAATAATACAGGTGCTCCCCAGGGGGAAACACTGGGTCTGATAAAACCCTTCTCAAGAAGGTCCTGCAACCGATCTTTCAACTCTTTTAACTCCGGCGGGGCCATACGATAGGGTGGAATAGAGATGGGCTGAGTGCCCGGTGCCAAATCAATACAGAAATCAATATCCCCGTCGGGTGGCATGCCCGGCAGGTCTAAAGGAAAAACCTCCGGAAACTCCCGTGCAATAGGGACTGACTCAATGGAAGGAACTTCTGCGCTGGAATCACGAACATAAGCCAGATAAGCTAGACACCCCTTCTCGACCATACGTCGAGCCTTAACATAAGAAATAACAGTGCGAACGGAGTGGCTTGAGGTACCCTTCCACTCTAATCGGGGTGATTCGGCAAGGCTAAGGTGACAGTCTTAGCATGACAATCAAGAATAGCATGGTATGGGGACAACCAGTCCATCCCCAATATGACATCAAAATCTACCATATCCAAGAGCAACAGATAAACACGGGTCTCAAGACCCCCAAATATAACTACGCACGAACGATGCACCCGATCGACTACAATAGAGTCACCCACTGGTGTAGCCACATAAACTGGAATATCCAGAGCATAGCTGGGCACGGCCAAATACGGTGCGAAGTAGGAAGACACATAGGAATATGTAGATCCGGGGTCAAATAATACTGAAGCACCTCTGCCACACACAAGAATAGTACCTGTAATCACGACATCTGATGCCTCTGCCTCTGGCCTGGCTGGTAAAGCATAGAATCGGGGATCTGCACCTCCCCTCTGAGCTGCGTCTCTAGGACGACCATCAACTGGCTGACCTCTACCTCTGGCTGGACGGTCTCCACCTCTACGGTCTCGACCTCCACCTCTATAATCTCTACCCCCGCCTCTGGCTGGCTGGGCAGGCTGAGGGTCAGCTGGGGCCTGAATCATAGGACGAGGACCTCGCTGCTGAGAGTTGCCCGCTGCTATAGGGCAATTCCCGATAAAATGACCTGGGTCGCCACAACCGTAGCAACTCTTAGACTGATAGGGCTGCTGGCCCTGACGACCCGAATGGCCTCCACGAACACTCTGAAGAGGCTGAGCATTAATAGGATACTGGTCTGAATAATACCCCCGAGAACCACGATCACCTGATCCACCCTGTGAAGCCTGAAGGGCGGAATGAAAAGGCCTGGAGGACTGGCCTCTATCAAAGGATTCTCTGCTACCGGAGGAAGAACCACCAAACCTGCCTGAATGACGAGGCCTCTTATCTGAAGAATAATCGCCTCCCCTAGCAAGAGCCATCTCAACTCTGCGTGCTGCATTGGCTGCCTCCTGAAATGATATGTCACTCCCCACGCCCATAGCCATCTGGAGTCTAATCGGCTGATTAAGCCCATCTATAAATCCGCGGACCCTCTCCCGCTCCGTGGGAAGTATCACCACCGCATGACGAGCCAAGTCAATAAATCTCGTCTCATTCTGTGTGATCGTCATAGTGCCCCGATGGAGGCGCTCAAGCCGCCTCCGAAGTAAATCCCGCCGAGTAGCGGGGAGAAATTTCTCCATAAACAATTCCGCAAGCCGGTCCCATGATAGAGCCGGGGACCCCGCTGGTCGAGTCGAGCAATAATCTCTCCACCAAGTCTTGGCGGATCCTGTAGTCTGAAGGTACCGAAATCAACTCCGTTTGTCTCCACGATCCCCATAGTCTTGAGAATCTCACGGCAACTGAATAAAAAGTCCCTGAGGATCCTCTGATGCGGCTCCACCGAATGTAGTGGTAAATAGCTTGGAGAACCGATCAAGCCTCCATAACGAATCAGAAGTCATGGCCGCTCCATCGCCGGCATGAGCCGTGGTACCTGACTGAGTGGCCACAGCTGGCTGAACTACTGGTGCCTGAGGCTGAGGAGCTACTGGCTCCGGAGTATGAGCAATAGGAGTCCGGGCCCCTCCTCCAGCCTGAGAAGTAGCTGGGGCAACTGATAATAGACCCGCTCTGGAAATGCTATCCATAAATCCCGCTATTCTGACCAAAGCATCCCGGAGATCCGGGGTAATCAAAGCCTCTCCTGGGACCTGAGCTGGGCCCACTGGAGCTGCTGGAATCGGAACCTCCTCGTCAATCTCAATATGGGGCTCCACCTCCGGGGTAGCTGCCTGGGGCTGAGCTCTACCCCTACCACGGCCTCTAATACGGCCTCGACCCCTGCCCCTCACAGGAGCTGTCTGGGGCTCAGGCTGCTGGTCAGCGGACGAAGAAGTGCGTGTCCTTACCATCTGCGAAAGGACAGAATAGAAATTCAATCAGTAATTGAGGAACAAGTCGCACGACAAGAAAGAACAAATGAGAGACTTTTTCCTAACTCAATAGACTCTGGAGGACAAGTACAGACGTCTCCGTACCTACCTCTCAAACTCTAGTAAGCTTGTTCGTGAGTGGTGAGACCTATGTAACCTAGCGCTCTGATACCAACTAGTCACGACCCGGATTTTCCCCCAACATCGGGATCGTGATGGCGCCTACTCGTGGTAGCTAGGCAAGCCACTGTATTCATACTATCCTGTTTTTAACACAATTTTAATTAAATAAATGCGGAATACTTTATCGAAATGGAAATAACAAATCACAAGGTGAAAATTATACTGAAATCCTCTACCCAAGACGTGGAGTCACCAACTCACAAACTACTATGAAATACTACACATAAAAGTCTGAAGGAAATATAACATAATACTGTTTGTCTCGGAACAATGAGACTACAGCTATTAACATAAATAGAGAAAGAGACGCCGGGCCTGCGGACGTCTGCAAGCTACCTCGGTCTCAAATGTGATCAACTCCCACGCAATCTATTTACTGCTGCTGCTGCTCCTGATCGTAACCTGGACCTGTGCAAAAACGCACAGAAGTGTAGCATCAGCACAACCGACCCCATGTGCTGGTAAGTGCCTGGCCTATCCCGGCGAAGTAGTGACAAGCCTAGGACCATACACTCACATAAACCTGTGCAATTCAATATATATATGTGTACCACAAAATAACAAGAAATAATCAAGTATTAACACAGTAAGGAATATCTTAAAGAATTCAGCAATTAACCACAGTTAATAATTTCATGAGGAAAAACAAAGTGTAATGTAAACACAAGTAATATCAATTCAAGGAATAGCAAACAGTTGCACGGCATCACCCTTCGTGCTTTTACTCTCATCCTCACATCCATAGTACGGCATGATCCTTCGTACATGGTTCAAGAACAGGGCACGGCATGATCCTTCGTGCATAATCAATAAATAAACATGGCACGGCATTAACCTTCGTGCATAAATAAATAAACATGACACGGCACCACCCTTCGTGCATTATCACTCTTCCTCACCCAAATAACAATCACAGTTAAGGGTAGAGAAAGAAACAGTAATTTATAATCCGTCCCATCAAGGACAATCAATAAATATCTTCACAACAAGTCCCAACAAGGGAGAACAATGACGATTCATCTGTAATATATATCTCAAAATAATTATTTTTCCAAAGACTCACGGTCATACTAGACGCCAGTGTATGGATGCTCGCCACCACAGCCCATACACCGCACTCAATCACATAACACATAACACATAATCCTATTCCCTCAAGCTAGGATAGAACAAACACTTACCTCGAATGCTTATGAACAATCCAATCCGTGGAAATGTCTTTTCTTTCAATTTGGCTCCAATCCAACCGTATCTATACACAATTGATTTAATATCATCAATTCTACTCCACCAACTAATTCTTAACACCAAATAACACTTTTACAACATTCTGCCATGAATAGTAAATTTCAACCCCGGGCCCACATGGTCGGAATTCGGGGTTAGGACCAAAATCCGGTTACCCATCCCCCCACGAGTTCATGTATATAATTTGTTTGAAAATCGGACCTCAATTCGAGGTCCAATTCCCCAATTTATGAAAAACCCTATTTTCTAACAAAAACAAGAATTTTACCATGAAAATCATTGATTTCTTATGAAAAACATGCTTAATGATGTTAGGAATTGAAAGAATTAAGTAAAAAGTGACTTACAATCGTTTTGATGAAGAAGAAATCCTTGAAGAGTCGCAAATGGGTGTTTTGGTTTTGTGAAAAATGAAGAAATGATTGAAATTCGTGTTTTTCAGGTCTCTGTGTTCGCATTTGCGAACATGGGTTCGCAATTGCGAACCCCGACCAATTTCTGGAGTTTGAAAAATAAGCTAAGGGTGGAAAGTTCGCATTTGCGAACAATGGTTCGCATTTGCGAACCAAGGCAGTCACTGGGACGTTCGCATTTGCGAACAATGGTTCGCATTTGCGAACCAAGGCAGCACTGGGGACCTTCGCAAATGCGAACAATTGTTCGCATTTGCGAACAAGGCTGGCTTCGCATTTGCGATCAAAGTTCGCATTTGCGAGCCTTGCCTTACACTGTCCCCTTCGCAATTGCGAGAAATTCTTCGCAATTGCGAAGCCAACAGCTGGGTGAAAAAAACCAGCAGTTCAAAATTCAGAATTTCATCCAACGGCCTATCAAATCTTTACCCGAGCCCCCGGGCTCCAAACCAAACATGTACACAACCTCAAAAACACATTATGGACTTGCTCGTGCGATCATATCGCCAATATCACCTCGTTTTAATCAAATCGAGCCTCAAACTCATGGTTTTCATACTTTTGATTTTCAAAACTTCTTAACTTGGAACTCAAGGTCCAAAACATCTCAAACGACATCCAAATGTCACCAAACTTTACAGAAATCACATATATATTATTTAAGACTTGTACCGGGCGTCGGAACCAAAAATACGAGCCCGATACCAAGGTCTATTAATTTATTTCCTTTAATAATTGCATCAAAAACAATTTCACATAAAAATTCATAACTTGGGCTCTAGGCCTCAGGAATTCGACTCCGGACACATGTCCAAGTCCCATATTTTCCTACGGACCTCTCGGGACCATCCAATCTCGGGTCCGGATCCGTTTACCAAAAATGTTGACCGAAGTCAACCATATCAATATTAATATCATTTTTATCCAAATTTCTCATAGAATTCATATTTTCTATCACAAAATCTTTCCGGCTACATGCTCGGATCGTGCACGTAAATCGAGGCAACATAGAATGAGGTTTTCAAGGCCTCGAAGCTCGAAATTATTAATAAAATAAGTGATGACCCTTTGGGTCGTCACACCAGCCCACCACGAAACCCAAATGATTGAGATTGTGCGTGAAGAAGGAGAACCCAAGAAGCCATCACAGACAGTAATGATGATCCGGGCTAGTGCAAAAGAGAAATCAACCAGTGGGGAAGTGGAGGTACCAATTAAGAGGGAGGATGTTTAGCCAGTAGTAATATTGGGGAAGAACCCGTCTGCCACTACAAAGACAACAAAATTGGTAGTGTCTGGAGCGTCATCTGCACCTGTGGTGATTGTGAAAGGAGTTTGTAGGGAACCGGTCATCATAAAGCCGGTAATCTAATTTCCTGTGACCGATAGAAAAGCCGTTCTTTAGAAGTACGAAAAGGCAATGGTGTTGTACAAAGGAAAGTCAGTAGAAGAGAATAGTTGGGAGGCCCAGGGGTTGACTAGATCAGGACGATGTTTTTCTCCCGTAGAGTTGAGGAGATCTGACCCTGCATTGGTGAATAAACCAGTAACAAAGGAGGAAGCTGAGGATTTCTTAAAACAGAAGAAATCCCAGGACTACTCTATCGTGGAGCAGTTAAGAAAAACCCTAGCCCAGATTTCGTTGCTATCCTTGTTGATCCATTCCAGTGACCATTGACAGGCCTTGATGAGGATCTTGAATGAAGCCCATGTTCCATATAAACTTTTTGTAAATCACTTGGAGAAGATAGTACATAAAATCTTTGAGGTGAACCGAGTGACATTCTCTGATGATGAATCGCCAAAAGAGGGTACGAAATATAACAAAGCCTTATACTTGACTGTGAAGTGTGAAGACTCGATGGTCACCCGAGTATTGGTGGATAATGGTTCAAGTGCCAATATCTGTACTTTGGCTACTCTGAACAAACTGAAGATTGATCACGATAGAGTCTGTAAGAATGGCGTCTGCATCAAAGGTTTTGATGGAGGAAGTACTAACTCAGTGAGTGATATTATACTGTAACTAACCATTGGTCCAGTAGATTTAACCATGAAGTTCCAAGTGGTAGACGTGGCCGTATCATACACTCTGCTATTGGGACAACCCTGGATTCATGCTGCCAAAGCAGTACCTTCTACATTGCACCAGATGGTGAAGTTTGAGTGGGATAGGCAAGAAATAGTGATGCACGGGAATGACGGCACATGCATCATGAGTGATGATGTGGTGCAATTAATAGAAATAGAGAATGATAAGGGACCATGGGTATACCAAGTCTTCGAAGGGGTTTCAGTGGACAAGGTTTCTAAAGGCGAGGACCTCGCATTTCGAGGATCTCAGCTGCAACTTTCATGATCACTTCAGAAATGATGAATTGTGGGTTTATACCAGGAAAAGGTCTGGGGACCAAACTCCAAGGTATCATTCCACCTGTTTCTTTGCCTGAGAATTTGGAGACATTCGGGTTAGGGTTCAAGCCAACAGTAGCAGATGTGAAGAAAGCTCGAAAAATGAAGAAGAAAGTCTGGGTCCTTCCCAAGCTAGTGCCACACCTCTCCCGGTCTTTTGTTAAAGCAGGTACCAAGAAGTTGCTGAACCCAAAGATTCTTGGACCATCGATTGGACCAGATGGAGATATGGATTAGAGTTTTGAAAGGTTATTTGCTGATGTCAACATGATTGAAGACAGAGAAGGTTCCAGCAAAGCGGACATACAATATGTGCGGCCTAAGGTCAAAATCAACAATTGGACGGCTACTCCTCTTCCCATTCGGAATTAGTCTTGGTAGTAGGCTCGGGATTTTCTTTTGTTTCCTAGATTATTCCAGAGTTGTAATCCAGTTTTGGTTTTGTTGTAGTGTGAAACTCTATTATTTCCGCATTTTAATAAATATGAAAGTTTCCCTTCTTTTTCTTGTTTTTTGATTTCGTTTCTTTTTATTTCTGAATAGTTCTCTTTTTGTCGGTTCCAACGACATGGCATGCACAACAGATCTTCAACCTAGTCTAAAATATCAGTCTGATTCCGAATTAATTATTCAAGAAATTGAACATAATGATAAATTGAAATACGATGAAGATGAGGCCTTTGAAGAGATAAGTAAAGAGTTAAACCAGTTCGAAGAAAAACCCAAGCCCAATTTAAGTGACACTGAAGCCGTCAATTTAGGGGATGCTGACAACGATAGAGAAACTAAGATTAGCGTTCACATTGAATCACACATAAGGGATGAGCTAATTAAAACACTCACAGAATTTAAAGACGTTTTTGCATGGTCGTATGATGACATGCCAGGTTTAACTACCGATTTAGTGGTCCACAAATTGCCCACTGACCCGGCATGTCATCCCATCAAGCAAAAATTGAGGAAATTCAAAACAGATATGAGTGTGAAGATTAAAGAAGAAATAACCAAACAGCTGCAAGCAAAGGTTATTCGTGTCACTAGATATCCCGAGTGGTTAGCTAATGTGGTACCAGTACCAAAGAAGGATGGGAAGATTCGGGTGTGTGTCGACTACTGCAATCTTATAAGGCAAGTCCAAACGATAACTTTCCATTGCCCAACATTCATATTCTGATCGACAATTGTGCCGGGCGTGAGATTTGGTCTTTCGTGGATTGTTTTGCTGGGTATCATCAGATCTTGATGGATGAAGAAGATGCAGAAAAGACAGCTTTCATCACTCCATGGGGAACTTATTGCTACAGGGTAATGCCGTTCGGTTTGAAGAACACTGGAGCAACATACATGAGAGCAATGACTACTGTGTTTCATGACATGATACACAAATAGATTGAGGCGTATGTAGACATTGTGATCATAAAATCCAGGCGTTAGGAGGATCATGTAGCAGATCTGAAGAAGTTTTTTCAAAGACTTCAGAGGTATGACATTAAGCTCAACCCAGCCAAATGTGCATTTGGGGTTCCCTCGGGAAAAATGTTAGGATTCATTGTCAGTCGGTGAGGCAATGAGTTGGATCCCTCAAAGATCAAATCCATCCAAGAATTTCCAGCACCAAAGAACAAAACTGAAGTAATGAGTCTTTTGGGAAGATTGAACTACATCAGCCGATTCATTGCTCAGCTCACATCGACATGTAAACCTATTTTCAGGCTGTTAAAGAAGGATGCTGCAGTCAAATGGACTGAAGAATGACAAGAGGATTTTGATAAGATAAAGGAGTATTTGTGAAACCCAAATGTGTTGGTTCCACCTGAACCCGGGAGGACTCTAATTCTTTATCTAACAGTTTTGGATAATTCTTTCGGCTACGTATTGGGGCAACATGACATCACTGGCAGAAAGGAACAAGCCATCTATTATCTTAGTTAGAAGTTCTCAACATATGAAGTTAAGTACACTCACCTTGAGAAGACATGTTATGCCCTAACTTGGGTGGCACAGAAGTTGAAGCATTATTTGTCTTCCTACACTACTTATCTCATTTCACGTTTGGATCCATTGAAGTATATTTTCTAGAAACTTATGCCTACAGGGAGGTTAGCAAAATGGCAAATATTACTTACAGAATTTGACATCATATATGTGACGAGGACGGCTATGAAAGCCCAAGCACTAGTCGATCACCTGAGAATCCAATTAATGATGAATACGAACCTTTAAGGACGTATTTTCCAAACGAAGAAGTATTGCAAATTGATGAGTTAGAACTAACCAAGGAGCCATGGTGGAAGCTTTTCTTTGATGGAGCTGCAAATGCAAAGGGAGTTGGAATAGGAGCAGTACTTATTTCTGAAACAGGACGTCATTATCCTATTACGGCTCAACTACATTTCTATTATGCATTTCGGGGTTACGATTAGCTGTGGACATGGATGTACAGGACGTCTTGTTCTTGGGAGACTCGGACGTTCTGGTACATCAGGTTCAACGTGAATGGGAAACAATGGATTTGAAGTTTATCCCATATCGGGGTTACGATTAGCTGTGGACATGGATGTACAGGACGTCTTGGTCTTGGGAGACTCGGACCTTCTGGTACATCAGGTTCAACGTGAATGGGAAACAAGGGATTTGAAGCTTATCCCATATCGTCAATGTTTGCATGATCTCATTAAGTGTTTCCGATCAGTAGAATTCAAACATATCCCAAGAATGCATAATGAGGTTTCCGATTCTTTGGCTACTCTAGCATCAATTTTGCATCACCCAGACAAGATTCATGTTGATCCGTTACATATTCAGGTTCGGGATAAACAAGCTTATTGCAATATGGTGGAGGAAGAAATGGATGGCGAGCCATGGTTTCATGATGTCAAAGAATACCTCAGGATGGGAATATACCGATAGTAGGCAACTTGAGATCAAAAGAGAGCTATTCGGTGATTGGCAAATGGATTTTTCCTTAGTGGAGGAGTGTTGTACAAAAGAACCCTGAATTTGGGATTGCTGAGATGTATAGATGCAAGTCAAGCCACAACAGTGATGACAGAGGTACATGCCAGAGTTTGTGGGCCATATATGAGCGGATATGTATTGGCGAAGAAGATTCTTCGAGCAGGATATTATTGGCTCACTATGGAGCGAGATTGTATAAGTTTTGTACGAAAATGCCATCAGTGTCAGATACACGGAGATCTGATTCATTCTCCGCCGACAAAATTGCATACAATGTCAGCGCCATGGCCATTTATTGCTTGGGGTATTGATGTTATTGGACCTGTAGAACCTGCAGCTTCCAATGGTCATAGGTTCATTCTGGTAGCCATTGACTATTTCACAAAATGGATGGAAGCTAAAACTTTCAAGTCAGTGACCAAAAAGGCAGTTGTGGATTTTGTGCATTCTCATATCATCTGTAGATTTGGGATTCCGAAAGTGATCATCACGGACAACGGCGCTAATCTTAAAAGTGGTTTGATGAAAGAAATATGTCAGCAGTTCAAGATAACACATCGTAATTCCACCACATATCGTCCCAAAGCAACGATGTTGAGGCAGCGAACAAGAATATAAAGAAGATATTGAGAAAGATGGTAGAAGGATCTAGGCAATGGCATGAAAAGCTACCATTTGCATTGTTGGGTTATCAGACTACTGTCCACACTTCAGTAGGTGCAACTCCTTACTTGCTGGTGTACGAAACTAAAGCAGTTATACCAGCAGAAGTTGAGATTCCATCCCTCCGAATTGTAGCTGAAGTTGAAATTGATTACGATGAGTGGGTCAAAGCCTGATTGGAGCAGTTGAGCTTAATTGATCAAAAGAGATTGGCAGCAGTATGTCATGGCCCATTGTATCAAAAGAGAATGGCGAGAGCATATAATAGAAAGGTGCGTCCCAGGAAATTTGAAGTGGGACAATAGGTGCTGAAGCGAATATTGCCACATCAAGTAGAAGCGAAGGGCAAATTCGCACCAAAATGGCAAGGACGGTATACTGTGACCAGAGTATTGTCCAATGGGGTTTTATGTTTGACAGATGTCGAAGGAAGATGTATCGACATGGCTATCAATTCTGATACGGTCAAGAGATATTACGTGTAATTTCTTTAATTATAATCTTTGATTCATTTATTTTCTTGTACTTGGTGTTTGTCGGATAATGAAATGACGGAGGAAATTCATTCTTCTATCCAAACACTTTAACCTTTACTTTCACCCTTTTGAGCCTTATTTATTCTTTCATATCCCTCTCTTGGAATCAATAACGAAAACAAAAAGAGAAAATAAATAAATAAATAAAAGAAAGTCACAAGAAATATAAAGGAATCAAGAGAACTATGTTTGATCTGATTCCTCAAAGAGGATACGTAGGCGCCTCATGGTTTGGTCATAGTGTAAAAAAAAAGTTAGTCCTTCCTCAACAAGAAACTGGGTAGAAGTTATGTTGTTTTTATTAAAAGATTTTTTATTCCGAGAGTTGTAATATTTCACCCATTTAGAGTTATTGTGAATTTTTAATACTCTTTTCTTTTTAAAACCCACACAAAAACCCATATGAGAAGTCCAAAAAAGACCTCCCGGTCAGTATCTGGGAAATGCCCAGTCAGGCAAATGAAAACCGAGAATAACACAATGATCCCCAGCAGAAAGGGAATCATAAGCTGAAGGAATTGATAGCCAGAAGAATCCCCAGTAGAGAGAATCTCATCGGTACCTCTCCAATCACCAGCCGATGAACAATAAAATCAGAGAGTCATATCGGTGAAAACCTTCACAGGCACCATAAGGCGACGAAAGCTGAGAAGAAATAAAATGAGAGAGTCTTATAGGTGAAAACCTTCACCGGCTCCATAAGGCGACGAGAGTTGAGAGAAATGAGAGAGTCTCATTAGTGAAAACCCCTCGAAGGGCACTATGAGGCGACAAGATAGATTGGCGGAAAGGATCCGCATTTGATAAAGAGTCGGGCACTTGTTCATCCTCAGCAAATGAGGCAATCAGAAAGATCGATTGAAACAAATAGACTGGGTTGATTAAACCGGAATGCACGATGTGATCGTTGGGACCGGTTATACCATTTAGATAAGTTCCTTTTTGCTTTTTCTCAACAGTTGTTCAGAAAACATCCTTCTTTTTCTATCTTTTTATTTTCTTTGTTTAAAGATTTTGTCTAAGTTTATTTTGCGAAGGACTTTTCAGAGCTTACTATCAGTTGCCGGATTGGTGTGAAGCACAACGAGGGTAGGACAGACCACATTGGTCTGAAATGACATGAAATTGAGAAGACCTGAAAGATTCAGTCGAGAAAATTGCGGATCAAGTTCCAAAAGAATCCCCAGCTAATTTTCAAGATACGAGAATAACTCTGACAGATTATCAACTGAGTCCCAAGATGATCTGACAGCACAAAGCAGGGAGGGAAAGAGCAAAATGGCATCCAGAAGCAAAATAACCCCCTCCAGTTTTATCCTCAACAACGTTATCCCTAGTCGATAACATTTCTATCTCCAGCAGTATTGAGAGAAAATGAAACCTTCTGAATAAAGTGATTTCAAGTTTCACCGGCAAGTTTTGAAACACAAAAAAGGAAGGGATAAATGGAAAACCCACCCCCAATAGAAATATCATTCCCAACAAATAACATCATCCCCGACAAGTTTCGGGAACTTAGAACAGGAAGAAGGGAAAAATCATCCCCGGCAGGTGTGGCACGGCCATTCACCGCATTTTAAACTACCAAATTTTATTTGATTTAAAGAAGGTAAAAGGAAATGTTGATGATAGAAGAAAGACATGCCACAATAATACCGAAACTGGGGCAGACAATTTTTGCCATTGTCGAAACTTTTCTCAAAGAAAACAAGGAAATCAATTCAAGAGAATTTTAATTTCAAAAAGTCAGGAGCCCGCTTGTTTGAACGGAGGTCGTTATTTTTAAATTGAAGAAGTCAGGAGGCCGCCTGTTAGAACGTAGGTTGTTATTTTTGAGTTGAAGAAATCAGGAGCCCACCTGTTAGAACGGAGGTTGTTATTTTCAAATTGAAGAAATCAGGAGCCCGCCTGTTAGAACGGAGGTTGTTATTTTAATTGAAGAAGTCAGGAGCCCGCCTGTTTGAACGGAGGTTGTCATTTTTAAATTGAAGAAATCAGGAGCCCGCCTGTTAGAACGGAGGTCGTTATTTTAAGTTGAAGAAATCAGGAGCCCGCCTATTAGAACGGAGGTCATTATTTTCAAGTTGAAGAAGTCAGGAGCCCGCCAATTGGAATGGAGGTTGTGATTTTTAAATTGAAGAATTTAGGAGCCCGCATGTTAGAACGGAGGTTGTTATTTCAAATTGAAGAAGTCAGGAGCCCGCCTGTTAGAACGGAGGTTGTTATTCCAAGTTGAAGATGTCAGGAGGTCGGCTGTAGAATGGAGGTTGTTATTGTTAAGTTGAAGAAATATGGAACCCGCCTGTTAGAACAGAGGTTGTTATTTTCAAATTGAAGAAATTAGGAGCCCGCCTGTTAGAATAGAGGTTGTTATTTTAATGGAAGAAGTCAGGAGCCCGCCTGTTAGAACGGAGGTTGTTATTTTTAAGTTGAAGAAGTCAGGATCCGGCCTGTAGAATGGAGTTTGTTATTTCAAATTGAAGAAGTCAGGAGCCCGCCTATTGGAACAGAGGTTGTTATTTTAAATTGAAGAAGTCAGGAGCCCGCCTGTTAGAACGGAAGTTGTTATTTTAAATTGAAGAAGTCAGGAGCTATCCTGTTAGAACGGAGGTTGTTATTTTAAATTGAAGAAATCAGGAGCACGTTTATTAGAACGGAGGTTGTTATTTTAAATTGAAAAAGTTGGGAGCCCGCCTGTTAGAACGGAGGTTGTTATTTTTAAGTTGAAGAAATCAGGAGCCCGCCTGTATAATGGAGGTTATTATTATGTTAAACAAAGGAGAAGTCAGGAGCCCGCCTGCATAATGGAGTTTATTATTATGTTAAATGAAGGAGAAGTCAGGAGCCCGCCTGTTAGAATGGAGGTTGTGTCATCTTTTAAAGGCAAGTCAGGAGCCCGCCTGTAGAACAGAGGAATACATTTCAAGGTCGAAGCAGAATTCAATAACACCAATGGTTACAACAAGAATGCCCTGCACAACAAGCTTTAAATCAAGGAAGCAGTATCCACATCGGATTGAGCAAAATGATGAAAACTGGTATTCGGAAAAGCAGAAGGCCAATATCATCCCCAAAGTTTGCGGGAGAATGAAGCACTGGAGGAAACATAAGCTGACAAGAAAGCAAGGGAGCAATAACAAAGTTGAAGATATAGATAAGAGTTTACAGTTCATAGACTATAATTTAGTCTAGCTTCTTGTTTTGTTTTAGTGTGGTGTAATAAGGAGGTCAATGAGCAGTAACAGTGGCATCAGGAACAACAGTAACAGCAAAATGTCAGTCCCATGGTAGTCCCAGGTACCAAAACTTCCCGAACTACATTGACCTGATTCATGTTTAGCCCAGGATATGTAGGTGGCCTCCCGAAGCAAAGGCTCGGTCAAACTATTTCAAAATGCTTCACACGGAGTATTCAAACGGCCAAAAATTACTCGTATCCGCTTACTTATCTTTGTGCGAAAACTCTTCGTGTTTATGGGCAAAGAGGGGCAGCTGTGAGCACGTGATTTTTTCCTCACAAGAATTACTCCCAAAATAATTCAAAAATAAAATAAGTTTCCTTTGTGTGAAATTTTGAGAATTTTCGTGGCATTTCTTGTTAATTATTTGTATTTATCTGTGCATGTTTATTTTTGAATTTAATTAATAAAAAATACAAAAAACAAATAGTTGTTACATTTACATTAGATATTTAGTTATACAATTGAGAGCAATTAAGTGTTCTTTATAGAAATAAAAAATCACAAAAATATACACTTATTCTATTTTCGTCATTTTTAGTGTGCCATTGTGTGATTTTATTTTTTATTAAATGTTTTAACCTATGTGTTGTTGTTGAGAGTTAATTGATGTTTTATAGTTTAATTTTGGTTTCACAATTTATTTTAGAATTTTGTTTAAATTTGTTAATTAAAAGAAGAAAAGAAAAGAGTTGAAAAATTAAGAGAAACTCGGATTGGGCACAAATCCTCTAATTAAATCCAGAGCTCAAGCCAACCCACCCCAAGGCTATCCCAGTCTGTAACAACCGCCGAACCCGACCTCGTTTTCATCACAGTAATGATCTCGGCCGTTGGATTCTCGTGATCCAACGGCCCAAGTTAATTGTTACCTTTTGATCTACCCAAAACCACCCCCCAAACCCCCTGTTACCCTTTCATCCCCCCCCCCCAAATCCCTTCTTCTCCTTCTCTCTCACTAAGACCAAACACCCCCAAACCCTAGTAGCTTCCGCCCTATTCCCTCGCCTGTAAAGCCGGCTGCGACGACGTCGGTGACCACCAAATTAACACCCCTATAGCACCATGATCTCCTCAACCCAAATGCAAGCTTAGGTTGCCTCGAATCATCCTCAAGTCTCTCGAATCTTCATTTGAAGATTCGAGCCAAAGCTCAACTTACCCAAAACTATCCCAAGTTGGTACACAACACTCCCCTGGCCTCTCTCGTAACCAAACCAACACTGGTTTGGTTTGGATCTAACCAAAACCTTCCAAATCCCAAAATGCCAGTATGAACCCTAGAAATCCGGAAGTTGGGCTTCTGGCCAAATTCAATAGAAGGTTGAGGTCCAATAGACTTTAGTCAAAGTATTCTCACTTGAGAACACTCGATTAAAGTCTGTTTGGCCTCAAAAGTTTCAAATCCGTTGGTCCAAGTCCGTTCGTTTATGATTTTTCATCTCTAAGGTATTTTTTCCCTTTTCTTCTTTCTTCTGCCTTTATTTGTCTTTGTATTTATGTGTTAGTTTAGCAGTGTTATCATTTTTCATCTTTTTTGATTTTTCGTTAATGTTTTTGTTTTCCTCATCTCCAACGGACCTTTTATTTGGTCAATATTTCGTTTGTTCGATTAATTTAGTTGTTGTGAGTGCATTATGTGCCTAATTCACTTAAGGTTCAAGTAATTCATTCAGTTTTTTTACCCTCTAAGTCTGCCCGTGAAGACTGTGAACCATGAATTACTATCTTATGCGTCGATTGTTGTCTGTCGATTTATATGTGTTGTAATCGATTACACAAACGTCGTCGATTAGTCATATAGTTTTGTTTGGAACGATATGGCAATAAAGGTCAATACTGTCTAAATTGGGTCCGAACCATCGCCCGAATTAAATTCCGAGTTGTTTGTGCCTGAATCTAGGAAGACGAATTGGTTATAGCTGATGCAGTTTAGTTATTAAATTGGACAAATTTTTGGATTGGAGTAAGATTGTGGTTTTAGTAGTTTTAAGGGTTATTTAGGGGGTAATTAGCAATAATTGATGGCTGCTAATCAACATCATTAGGGGGTTTGTCTAGGGGGCTACTAATTTGGGTAGAGGGTACACTATCTATATTAATTAAAGTGAGTGAAAATTAGGTGCCTATTTAATATTGAAAAAAGGACTAAGTTGGCACCAATTGTATGCCTATAAAAGGCTGCAAAAACGGATTTGGAAAAACACACACAGAGACTAAAAAAAGAACACTGATATACATCGAGACAAAGAGATGAAAGAGGATTGGGAGTTTTTTTTTTTTTTTTTTTAAAAAAAAGAGATAGAAGCTTAGATGGAGTAATTTAACACTGACTGGTCTATATGTTCATTTCCTGAAATAGTAGTAGTAATATAACCCTGGCTGGCTTACATGAAGATTTTGAAATAGCAGTAGTGAAATATCTATATTTTAGCATGAGTTATGATGTTATTAGATTGTCTAAAGGTTGTCTTTGCCATGACTCCTCTTGATTTTATTTGGCTTGCGATAGTTTTGCTTGTCTCTATCGTTTAAGGATTTGTTGATGTTCATGAGTAAAGCTTGAATATGATAGAACTTTCACCTCAATAGTTAACTTAGTTGCTTGCGTGAACCACCTGCCGCTTCACATATGTGTTTAATTTCCATATTCAATTTTCTTCTGAAAAGTATGCTTTACTTTGTGAATGCCAGTTAAAATTTGCTTTCAAGCCTATATGTTGAATCTTTCCTTTTGAGGTGCTCACGGCTGAAAAATAGTGCTTTATGCAAAGGAATATTGTTCGTATAATATCAACTACCTTTTAAGTAAAGAAAACTCCATGTTGATGCTGAACTTCTTTGCTGCTATCTCATCACTAAAGCTTTTCGTGCACCCAAGATTGGATTGTCATGTTGCTAAAATTTTGATTTCTAGGTGTTCGAGCTTGATTTCGATTTCAAAAAAATTAAAGCTGCGTTTTTTTAACGACCCGACCCGTCATTATGGGAGTTACTGTCCTGTTTTTTCCATTTTATACTTTCATTTGTTCATTTATATGTGTTTGGAGAATTTGAAGTAATTCGGATAGAGTTCGATTAGAAATGAGGCAATTGGTCTCTTTTTGAGAAGGTTAGTTTGGAAAAGTCAACCAAATGTTGACTTATAAGTTAGAAGACTCGAAGTGGATTTCTGATTATTCGACTAGTTTTGGGGGATGATTTATGACTTAGGAGAGCAACCGAAATTGAATTTGGAAGTTCGGTGTATAATTAGGCTTGAATTGGCTAAGGTTGGATTTTGACGAATTTCAGATGGTAGGTGAGATTTTGATCCAAGCGTTGGAATGGAATTTTGAGAGTTGCAGTATCTCCGTTAGGTGATTTTGGATATGCACGCAAAGTTTCAAGTCATTTGGAGGTGTTTAGGTCGGGTTTTAGATCAAATGCAAGTTTCGGAAGGTTTAGAAGAACTTAGGCTTGAATCGATGTAAATTTGGTGTTTTGATGTTAGTTTTGGTGATTTGAGAGTGAAACTAAGTTTGCATGATCATATGTGACATGTTAATATGTTCGTATGCGGTCCCGAGGAGCTCGGGTGAGTTTCGGATAGGTTTGGGTTGCGTTGTGCTCGTTTTTCTTGTGCTTCGACATCGTTTCTTCAAGCATAAATAATATCATATTGAACAAATGAGCTCCGATTATTATTTTGAATGAAGCATTAGATCCGTATCGTAATTACAGACCCGTAGCAAAAAAGAATTATCGAATTTGGACATCGTATATTGATTTTATGGCCATTATACTAAGGTTGACCAGATTTTTAGGTTAATGACGAAACTGCCCCTGACGGCGTATTAAAAACATGCACTATTTGCAAATCTTAAAACCAACATATTGTGACGACCCGGCCCGTCGTCACGGGAATTACCACCCCGTTATGTTGTAATTACATAATTCATGCTTTTATATCAGTGTTAGGGTCTATCGGGGAAGTTAGGAGTGAATTGAAATGAAAATGAGGCATATAGCCTTTTTGAAGGAAACTTCAATAAGGAAAGTCAACCCGGAGTTGACTATTTAGTTAGAGAGCTCGGAATCGAATTCTGATGATTCGGTTAGTTTCGGGAGGTGGATTGTGACTTAGGGGAGCGATCAGAATTGAATTTGGAGGCCCGGTGTAGAAATAGGCTTGAATTGGCGAAGGTTGAATTTTGGCGAAATCCGAACGGTAGGTGAGATTTTGATCCGGGGGTCGGAAAGGAATTCCGACAGTTGCAGTAGCTCCGTTAGGTGATTTTGGATGTGCCTGCAAAATTTCAGGTCATTCGGACGTCGTTTGGTCGGGTTTTTGATCGAATGTGTAATTCGGAAAGTTTTAAGAAATTTACGCTTGAATCCGTGTGTAATTGGTGATCTTGATGGTTAGGGTGGTGTTTTTATGATTGGAACAAGTTCGTATCGTGTTTTGGAGTATGTTGGTGGTTTTCGCTGGGGTCCCGGGGGCCTCGGGATGAATTCGGGGGTCCAAACGGACCAATTTGTGCCAAAAGGCACTGCTGTTCTGCTGCAATAATTGCAGAGAATTTTTGTTCATCGCGATCGCGGGAGGTGTGATGCGATCGCGTAAGGTCGATCTGGTTGTGCGTCGCTATCGCGTGGTGATGTCTGCGATCGCGTAGGTCAATGGCGGAATGCAGTGCGATCGCGATTGGGTTCACGCGATCGCGTAAGGTCAAGTCCGGATGCAATGCGATCGCGTAGATGGAGTTGCGATCGCGTAGGGATCTTCTGTTGTTCATCGCGATCGCGTGCCAAAGGCTGCGATCGCGTAGAGGAAAAATCAGGCCCCAGGGATTTGTGCATCGCGATCGCGTGCCAAAGGTTGCGATCGCGTAGGGTTAATTGGCCTGGCAGTGAGTTTAAGTTCAGAACAGAACCAGTCGCGGGTTTCATACCCAAAACGCCATTTTTGAGTTCTAGAGAGAGAAACTCACGGGAATTGCTGGTAATTCATCGGGGATTCGTTGGAGGTAAGTTTTGTGGCTTAATTACATCATTTTAACATGAAATCCTTGGTTAAATCCCTGTAAATGGAAGATTAAAGGTGGGTTTGAGCCCTAGGCCTAAATTTAAGAAAAACACCGATTTGAGTGGGCAAATGGAGTCCGATTTTGGTAAATTTTATATGCCTAGACTCGTATCGAGATGAGGATTCCGAATATGTGATTTTTGTAATTTTTCGACAAGTGTACCAAAAGTCGGGTTTTGACAACTTGTGGGTTTTGATATAATTTGGGTTAATTCAAATGAATTTCGTGAAATTAGCGTATATTGATGCATTCTCTATGATTTTGAGCAGATTTGGCACCCGAGGAGATTGATTTGCGAGGCAAGCGCAAGGCGGATTGAAGCTTCTACCGGTTCGAGGTGAGTGGTAGTAGTAAACAATGTACCGAGGGTTTGAAACCCCGTACTAGCACTTCACAGTGCTATATTGAGATGAGACACACGTTCTATGACGGGCGTGGTGACATTGTGATTGGGGGTTCGGACTTAGTCCTTCCCGGCTAATAGAATACTGTGTTGTATGATTGTTACTGAGATTATAACTGTACAATAGGGCTAAAAGCCATGTTTGGGGCCTTGTGCCGATCTGTAGAGCATTAGGGAACCTACAAAGCTAGGTGACCCTTATATCATGTTGGGAACATACACTCAACCGTAGCTCTAGCTGTATAGCATCATATGAGCCCGTACTAGATGTGTACATTGAGAGAGATTATCTAGGGTGGAATTCCCTGTTCTAGCTGAGCGGGCCTGAAAGGCCAAGTCTATACCGATTGAGATGAGATAGGGTCAAGGACCCACTGTGATATACATTATATTGGGCATGAGAGGCCAAGTACATACTGAATGGGATAGGGTCGAGGACCCATTATGAGGTATTATATATATATATATACCTATATTGGATCGGGCTGCACGGCGCAGCAGTATATATATTGGATCGGACTGCACGCCGCAGTAATATACATGTAATATACATGTGGGACGGACTGCACGCCGCAGTATTATTGCGCTTGGGCTGTAGGAGCCCTTTCGGAGTCTGAGTCTGCACACATTCTCAGTGAGCACTGGTGTATATGATGGGATCGGGCTGCACGCCGCAACAGTATTGAGATATATACATATATATATTGGATCGGACTGCACGCCGCAGTAATATTTGTGTGGATCGTGCTGCACGCCGCAGTATCATAGTGCTTGGGCCTAGGGAGCCCCTCCGAAGTCTATATACACCCCCAGTGAGCGCCGTCGACGTAAAATGGAGCGGGCTGCGCACCGCAACGGTATATGTATTGGAGCGGGCTGCACGCCGCAGCGTTATACTTAATCATATCCTACTATCTACCTAATTACTTATACATTATAGACATAGGTATGTGTCTTTATATGTTGAGATGGCCGTACACCGTAGGGGTACGAGTGAGGGTTGGTTCGGTGTGGAATCTTGTAGAGATAAACGTAGATTGGAGATTTGAGTATTTCTATAGTGATGACGTACATATGAGGGTTGCCTTAGAACTGCTAAGTGATAGCACAGGAGTTCTTACCTTCAATCATTATTTATTATTGTTACTCATTGAGTTGAAATATACTCACCCCACTCCCCTGCACTTTCTGTGCAGATCCACAGGTGCCCGAGAGCAGTTGAGACATTTTAGCCGCTGATCCTTGTCTACTTTTGTGGAGATTACGAGGTAGCTGCCAGCGTCCGCGGAGCTTGTTCTCTCCTTCTTTATCGTCTTGTTGATTTCCTATTTGCCTAGACTTGTTTGTATTAGGATGCTATTCTGTAGAGGCTCAGTCTCGTGACACCACGATATGGTTGGGACCGTATTTTGTATGTTTTACATTTCGTTTATCACCTGATATGATCATTTACTGTTTAAGTTTAATTTATTTAATAATTGGCTGGTTTAAGAGATAATATGGTCGGGCTTGCCTAGCATTGTGTTGGGCGCCATCACGACCGGGGTTTGGGTCGTGACAAGTTGGTATCAGAGCCTAGGTTAACAGGTCTCGCGAGTCATGAGCCGGTTGGTAGAGTCTCGTGGATCGGTGCGGGGACGCCTGTACTTATCCTCGGGAGGCCGCAAACCTTTTTAGGAAAAGTTTCAATTCTTGGAATTCTTGTCGTGCGATTACTTTTGACTTGAACCGAACTTTGACATTCTATTCTCTCGCAGGATGGTGAGAACTCGATCATCCGGACGTGGAGGACGACCACCACTACCACCTGCTAGAGGCCGTGGACGCGGTCGTGGTCGTGGCGGAGTTAGGGCGGCTGAGGCAGTGCCAGCTGACCCACAGCCCCCGTTGCAGAGGTGCCAGCAGCACCAGATCAAGGCACCAGCTGTGCCCATTGTTATTCCGGGTCTACGGGAGACCCTGGCTCGGATACTAGCAGTCTGCACTGGCCTAGCACGGGCGGTTTCGATTACTACTGCAGTAGCCGCATCGGGGATCGGGGGTGGTCATCGGACCCCGCAGTGACGCACTCCGAGCCGGCGGTGCGGGGCTTACGGACACCGAGAGACTCCTCCGGTTCAGCTCGTGGTACCGGTTCGGCCGACGGATCGGATTCGGGGGACGGGGTCCCAACTATGACGGACGATGAGCGGCGTCGTCTCGAGAGGTTCACTAGGTTATTTCCTCCAGTGTTCACTGGTGCTCCGGCGAGGACGCCCAAGGTTTTCCGGATAAGTGCCGTCGGATGCTTCGTACGGCAGGGATATTGGAGTCCGGTGGGGTATCTTTCACTACCTTTCAGTTTCAGGGACCATCCTTCGCTTGGTGGGAGGCTTATGAGCGCCGCAAGCCAGCCGGAGAAGCACCACTATCATGGCCGGAGTTCTCCACTATGTTCTTGGAGAAATGGGTGCCTCGATCTCAGAGAGAGGAGATGCGTAGGCGGTTTGAGGGTCTCCGTCAGGGGGACATGTCAGTGTCAGAGTATGAGATCAGGTTTACAGAGTTGTCCAGATATGCACCGTGGTTGGTTCATTCCGACAGAGAGAGGATTGGGCGCTTCGTGGACGGCCTCATTTATCCCATTCGTATTATGATGACTCGGGAGAGGGTTTTGAGTCGTACATTTGAGGATGCTGTGGATATTGCTCGCGACATAGAGACAGATCGTCGCAGAGAGAGGGATGAGAGGGAGGCCAAGAGGCCTCGAGGAGCAGCTAGTTCCAGTGGCACTCAGACCAGAGGCCAGAGTCAGCAGAGCCGAGGTCGCTCTTTCAGGTCTTCGTAGTCGGGTCGCTCAGATCGTCGCAGATGGTCACCTAGACAGGGTTATCGGGGTTCGCACCAGAGCCAGCCATCTCTCAGTGCCATGCCAGCTCAGAGTTCTTCACAGGCCCCATCCGCTCAGGGGTTCATCTCGGCCTAGTTCATCAGCTGGCCACTCCAGCGCCAGAGGTCCTTATCAGTCTCAGTCCCCAGCATCGGGGAGTTGCTACGAGTGCGGAGAGTTTGGGCACCACCGTAGGGAGTGTCCCCGTCTTGTTTCCAGATCTTATCAGCAGAGGGGGCAGCCCTCGTCATCTGGTCCTTCTACTTCAGCACCCGCCCCGCCAGCTAGGGGTGAAGGTCAGACAGCTAGGGGTCGCTCTCGAGGGGGAGGCCGATCAGGCGGACAGGCTAGATGCTATGCTTTTCAGGGCCGATCTGAGGCCGTTGCTTCTGATGCTGTCATTACAGGTATTATTTCAGTCTGCCACAGAGATGCCTCAGTATTGTTTGATCTCGGTTCTACTTATTCTTATGTGTCTACATATTTTGCTCCTCATTTGGGCACGACCCGAGGGAGTCTTGAGCTGCCAGGTGCATGTATCTACCCCGGTAGGGGATACTATTGTTGTGGACCACGTATATCGGTCCTGTTTGGTCACTATTGGAGGTCTGGAGACCCGAGTAGACCTGTTGCTTCTCAGCATGATTGATTTTGATGTTATATTGGGCATGGACTGGCTATCTCCATGTCATGCTATTCCGGACTGTCATGCTAAGACAGTCACTTTGGCTATGCCGGGCATTCAGAGGATCGAGTGGCGAGGCACGACTGAGTATGTACCTAGCAGGGTAATATCTTTCCTCAAGGCCCAACGAATGGTTGGGAAGGGATGTCTCTCTTATTTAGCATTTGTGCGGGAGGTCGAGGCCCGGACTCCCAGTATTGATTCTGTTCCCATTGTGCGAGACTTTCCTGATGTGTTTCCCTCAGACCTGCCGGGCATGCCGCCGGACAGGGATATTGATTTTGGTATCGATTTGGTGCCGGGCACTCAGCCTATTTCTATTCCTCCGTATCGGATGGCACCAGCTGAGTTGAAGGAATTGAAGGAGCAGCTCCAGGAACTCCTAGATAAGGGGTTCATTCGGCCGAGTGTGTCGCCGTGGGGTGCACCGGTCCTGTTTGTTAAGAAGAAGGACGGATCTTTGAGGATGTGTATTGACTATAGGCAGCTACACAAAGTAACAGTGAAGAATAAGTACCCTCTTCCTCGTATTGATGATTTATTTGATCAGCTCTAGGGAGCTAGGGTGTTCTCGAAGATTGATCTTCGTTCAGGCTAGCATCAGCTGAAGATTAGAGAGTCTGACATTATGAAGACTGCATTCCGGACCCGATATGGTCATTATGAGTTCCTTGTGATGTCTTTTGGGCTGACCAATGCCCCAACAGCATTTATGCATCTGATGAACAGTGTATTCAGGCCGTATCTTGATTCATTTGTGATCGTATTCATTGATGACATACTAGTCTACTCTCGTAGCCGGGAGGAGCATGCTCGGCACTTGAGTATTGTATTGCGGAGATTGAGAGAGGAGAAGCTGTATGCCAAGTTCTCCAAATGTGAGTTCTGGCTTGAGTCCGTGGCATTCTTAGGGCACGTGGTGTCCTGTGATGGTATTCGGGTAGATCCGAGGAAGGTCGAGGCAGTGCAGAGTTGGCCCAGACCGACCTCAGTTACTGAGATCCGTAGCTTTCTAGGATTGGCAGGGTATTATCGCCGATTCGTTCAGGGGTTCTCTTCTATTGCTTCACCCTTGACTAGATTGACTCGGAAGGTTGTTCCTTTCATATGGTCCGAGGAGTGCGAGGAGAGCTTTCAGAAGCTCAAGACAGCACTGACCACAGCACCAGTCTTGATTCTACCGACAGCTTCAGGTTCTTATACTGTATATTGTGATGCCTCAGGAGTTGGCATTGGTTGTGTGTTGATGCAGGAGGGTAGGGTCATTGCTTATGCTTCTCGTCAGTTGAAGCCCCACGAGAAGAACTACCCTGTTCATGATTTGGAGCTAGCGGCCATAGTTCATGCTTTGAAGATTTGGAGGCATTACCTGTATGGTGTCTCCTGTGAGGTGTTCACGGATCATCGCAGCCTTCAGCACTTATTCAGGACAGAAGGACCTTAATTTGAGACAGCGGAGGTGGTTGGAGTTGCTTAAGGATTATGACATCACTATTTTGTATCATCCGGGAAAGGCCAATGTGGTGGCCGATGCCTTGAGTCGGAAGGCGGTTAGCATGGGCAGCCTAGCTTTCATCCCAGTTGGGGAGAGGCCATTTGCTTATGATGTTGAGGCCCTAGCCAATCGGCTAGTGAGATTAGATATTTCGGAGCCGAGTCGGGTGTTGGCTTGTGTTGTTTCTCGATCTTCCTTATATGATCGCATCGGGGAGCGACAGTATGATGACCCACATTTGCTTGTCCTTAAGGACAGAGTGCAGCATAATGATGTTAGAGATGTGACTATCGACAGTGATGGTGTTCTGAGGATGCAGGGCCGTATATGCGTGCCCAATGTTGATGGTTTGCGGGAGTTGATACTTGAGGAGGCACACGGTTCGCGGTACTCTATTCACCCAGGTGCCGCAAAGATGTACCAAGACTTGAGACAGCACTACTGGTGGAGGAGAATGAAGATGGATATTGTTAGGCATGTAGCTAAGTGCCTCAATTGCCGGCAGGTCAAATATGAGCATCAGAGACCGGGCGGTGTTCTTCGGCGTATGGTTATTCCCGAGTGGAAATGGGAGAGGATCACCATGGATTTTGTTACTGGGCTTCCTCGGACAGCGAGGAAGTTTGATTCTGTATGGGTGATTGTTGATCGGCTGACTAAGTCCGCACATTTCATCCCAGTTAGTACTACTTACTCATCGGAGCGGTTGGCGGTGATCTTTATTCGGGAGATTGTCAGGTTGCATGGGGTCCCAGTGTCTATTATATCTGACAGAGGCACTCAGTTCACTTCTCAGTTTTGGAGAGCATTTCAGCGAGAGATGGGTACACGGGTTGAGTTAAGCACCGCATTTCACCCCCAGACAGACGGACAGTCTGAGCGCACTATTCAGATCCCGGAGGATATGTTGCGGGCATGTGTGATTGACTTTGGTGGTTCATGGGATGAGTTTTTGCCACTTGCTGAGTTTGCCTACAATAACAGCTACCAGTCGAGTATTCAGATGGCCCCGTACGAGGCATTGTATGGCAGATGGTGTAGATCTCCCGTCGGATGGTTTGAGCCTGGTGAGGATAGATTGATAGGGACTGAGTTAGTTCAGGATGCTCCGGATAGAGCAAAGTTGATCCAGGAGAGGCTTCGCACAGCACAGTCTCGCCAGAAGAGTTATGCAGACCGTAGGGTTCGAGAGTTGTCTTTCATGGTTGGTAATAGAGTATTGCTGAAGGTTTCACCCATGAATGGTGTCATGAGGTTCGGGAGGAAAGGGAAGTTGAGTCCCAGGTACATTGGTCCTTTTGAGATACTCAGGAGAGTTGGAGAGGTGGCATATGAGTTAGCCTTGCCACCCAGCTTGTCCAGCGTTCATCGAGTATTCCATGTGTCTATGCTCCGGAAGTACATCGGAGATCCGTCCCATGTATTAGACTTCAGTACCATTCAGCTTGATGGTGATCTATCCTATAATGTGGAGCCTATTGCTATTTTGGGTCGCCAAGTAAGGAAGTTGAGGTCGAAGGAGATTGCATCGGTTAAGGTTCAGTGGAGAGGTCGACCCGTAGAGGAGGCTACTTGGGAGGTTGAACAGGAGATGCGGAGCAGATACCCTCAGCTATTTGAGACTTCGGGTATGTTTCTTGACCCGCTCGAGGACGAGCGTTTGTTTAAGTTGGGGAGAATGTGACGACCCGGCCCGTCGTCACGGGAATTACCACCCCGTTATGTTGTAATTACATAATTCATGCTTTTATATCAGTGTTAGGGTCTATCGGGGAAGTTAGGAGTGAATTGAAATGAAAATGAGGCATATAGCCTTTTTGAAGGAAACTTGAATAAGGAAAGTCAACCCGGAGTTGACTATTTAGTTAGAGAGCTCGGAATCGAATTCTGATGATTCGGTTAGTTTCGGGAGGTGGATTGTGACTTAGGGGAGCGATCGGAATTGAATTTGGAGGCCCGGTGTAGAAATAGGCTTGAATTGGCGAAGGTTGAATTTTGGCGAAATCCGAACGGTAGGTGAGATTTTGATCCGGGGGTCGGAATGGAATTCTGACAGTTGCAGTAGCTCCGTTAGGTGATTTTGGATGTGCCTGCAAAATTTCAGGTCATTCGGACGTCGTTTGGTCGGGTTTTTGATCGAATGTGTAATTCGGAAAGTTTTAAGAAATTTACGCTTGAATCCGTGTGTAATTGGTGATCTTGATGGTTAGGGTGGTGTTTTTATGATTGGAACAAGTTCGTATTGTGTTTTGGAGTATGTTGGTGGTTTTCGTTGGGGTCCCGGGGGCCTCGGGATGAATTCGGGGGTCCAAACGGACCAATTTGTGCCAAAAGGCACCGCTGTTCTGCTGCAATAATTGCAGAGAATTTTTGTTCATCGCGATCGCGGGAGGTGTGATGCGATCGCGTAAGGTCGACGGGTTGTGCATCGCGATCGCGTGGTGATGTCTGCGATCGCGTAGGTCAATGGCGGAATGCAGTGCGATCGCGATTGGGTGCACGCGATCGCGTAAGGTCAAGTCCGGATGCAATGCGATCGCATGGCTGGAGTTGCGATCGCGTAGGGATCTTCTGTTGTTCACTGCGATCGCGTGCCAAAGGCTGCGATCGCGTAGAGGAAAAATCAGGCCCCGGGATTTATGCATCGCGATCGCGTGCCAAAGGCTGCGATCGCGTAGGGTTAATTGGCCTGGCAAGTGAGTTTAAGTTCAGAACAGAACCAGTCGCGGGTTTCATACCCAAAACGCCATTTTTGAGTTCCAAGAGAAGAAATTGACGGGATTGCTGGTAATTCATCGGGGATTCGTTGGAGGTAAGTTTTGTGGCTTAATTACATCATTTTAACATGAAATCCTTGGTTAAATCCCTGTAAATGGAAGATTAAAGGTGGGTTTGAGCCCTAGGCCTAAATTAAAGAAAAACACCGATTTGAGTGGGCAAATGGAGTCCGATTTTGGTAAATTTTATATGCCTAGACTCGTATCGAGATGAGGATTCCGAATATGTGATTTTTGTAATTTTTCGACAAGTGTACCAAAAGTCGGGTTTTGACAACTTGTGGGTTTTGATATAATTTGGGTTAATTCAAATGAATTTCGTGAAATTGGCGTATATTGATGCATTCTCTATGATTTTGAGCAGATTTGGCACCCGAGGAGATTGATTTGTGAGGCAAGCGCAAGGCGGATTGAAGCTTCTACCGGTTCGAGGTGAGTGGTAGTAGTAAACAATGTACTGAGGGTTTGAAACCCCGTACTAGCACTTCACAGTGCTATGTTGAGATGAGACACACGTCTTGAGACGAGTGTGGTGACATTGTGATTGGGGGTTCGGACTTAGTCCTTCCCGGCTAATAGAATACTGTGTTGTATGACTGTTACTGAGATTATAACTGTACAATAGGGCTAAAAGCCATGTTTGGGGCCTTGTGCCGATCTGTAGATCATTAGGGAACCTATAGAGCTAGGTGACCCTTATATCATGTTGGGAACATACACTCAGCCGTAGCTCTAGCTGTATAGCATCATATGAGCCCGTACTAGATGTGTACATTGAGAGAGATTATCTAGGGTGGAATTCCCTGTTCTAGCTGAGTGGGCCTGAAAGGCCAAGTCTATACCGATTGAAATGAGATAGGGTCTTGGACCCACTGTGATATACATTATATTGGGCATGAGAGGCCAAGTACATACTGACTGGGATAGGGTCGAGGACCCATTATGAGGTATTATATATATATATACCTATATTGGATCGGGCTGCACGCCGCAGCAGTATATATATTGGATCGGACTGCACGCTGCAGTAATATACATGTAATATACATGTAATATACATGTGGGACGGACCGCACGCCGCAGTATTATTGCGCTTGGGCTGTAGGAGCCCCTTCGGAGTCTGAGTCTGCACACATTCTCAGTGAGCACTGGTGTATATTATGGGATGGGGCTGCGCGCCGCAACTGTATAAATATATATACATATAAATATTGGATCGGACTGTATGCCGCAGTAATACATGTATGGATCGGGCTGCACGCTGCAGTGTAATAGTGCTTGGGCCTAGGGAGCCCCTCCGAAGTCCGTATACACCCCCAGTGAGCGTCGTCGACGTAAAATGGAGCGGGCTGCGCGCCGCAGCGGTATATGTATTGGAGCGGGCTGCACGCCGCAGCGTTATACTTAATCATATCCTACTATCTACCTAATTACTTATACATTATAGACATAGGTATGTGTCTTTATATGTTGAGATGGCCGTACACCGTAGGGGTACGAGTGAGGGTTGGTTCGGTGTGGAATCTTGTAGAGATAAACGTAGATTGGAGGTTAGAGTACTACTATAGTGATGACGTTCCTGTGAGGGTTGCCTTAGAACTGCTAAGTGATAGCACAGGAGTTCTTACTTTCAGTTATTATTTATTATTATTACTCACTGAGTTGAAATATACTCACCCCACTCCCCTGCACTTTCTGTGCAGATCCACAGGTGCCCGAGAGCAGTTGAGACATTTTTGCTGCTGATCCTTGTCTACTTTTGCGGAGATTACGAGGTAGCTACCAGCGTCCGCAGAGCTTGTTCTCTCCTTCTTTATCGTCTTGTTGATTTCCTATTTGCCTATACTTGTTTGTATTAGGATGCTATTCTGTAGAGGCTCAGGTCTCGTGACACCACGATATGGTTGGGACCGTATTTTGTATGTTTTACATTTCGTTTATCACCTGATATGATCATTTACTCTTTAAGTTTAATTTAATTAATAATTGGATGGTTTAAGGGATGATATGGTCGGGCTTGCCTAGCATTGTGTTGGGCGCCATCACGACCAGGGTTTGGGTCGTGACACATATCTCCTTCATTATAAGGTAAAATTGAGTGATTCAAAAGCCTAAATTCATTGAATTTCACAAGGAATCCACAGGGAGCATTAACACGCATGAAATGTATACCTATAATGAGCCGGTCGAGTTTTCTTCCCAATTCTGGAACGGGAAGAAGTTTCTGAGCCGATTTTCAAGAGAGAAATCAATGGGTAATCGCTGGAGGTAAGTTTCTTGACTCAAAAACATGCGTTTATGCTAGAATCAACACCAAAATTCCTGAAATTGGGTAGAATTTGTGAACAACTAGGGCCTAAATCATGAAAATGAATTTTTGGGTTTTGAACGGCCATTCGAACTCTGATTTTGATAAATTTTATATGTACTGACTCATGGCGAGACGATGAATCCGTTGGTAAAATTTTCGGAATTTTTCGAGATGCGGGCCTGGGGCCCGGGTTTTACCAACTTGGTGCATTATTGCGTATTTCAAGTAAATTAGATTGAGTTATGTTTCTTTGACCCATATTGATATAATTGCCGTGGTTTTGACTAGATTCGACCACCTGCCGCTTCACATATGTGTTTAATTTCCATATTCAATTTTCTTCTGAAAAGTATGCTTTACTTTGTGAATGCCAGTTGAAATTTGCTTTCAAGCGTATATGTTGAATCTTTCCTTTTGAGGTGCTCACGGCTGAAAAATAGTGCTTTATGCTAAGGAATATTGTTCGTATGATATCAACTAACTTTTAAGTAAAGAAAATTCCATGTTGATGCTGAACTTCTTTGCTGCTATCTCATCACTAAAGCTTTTCGTGCACCCAAGATTGGATTGTCATGTTGCTAAAATTTTGATTTCTAGGTGTTCGAGCTTGATTTCGATTTCAAAAAAATTAAAGCTACATTTTTTTAACGACCCGACCCGTCATTATGGGAGTTACTATCCTGTTTTTTCCATTTTATATTTTTATTTGTTCATTTATATGTGTTTGGAGAATTTGAAGTAATTCGGATAGAGTTCGATTAGAAATGAGGCAATTGGTCTCTTGTTGAGAAGGTTAGTTTGGAAAAGTCAACCGAATGTTGACTTATAAGTTAGAAGACTCGAAGTGGATTTCTGATTATTCAACTAGTTATGGGGGATGATTTATGACTTAGGAGAGCAACCAGAATTGAATTTGGAAGTCCAGTGTAGAATTAGGCTTGAATTGGCTAAGGTTGGATTTTGGCGAATTCCGGATGGTAGGTGAGATTTTGATCCGAGCGTCGGAATGAAATTTTGCGAGTTGCAGTAGCTCCGTTAGGTGATTTTGGATATGCGTGCAAAGTCTCAAGTCATTCAGAGGTGTTTAGGCCGGGTTTTAGATCAAATGCAAGTTTCGGAAGGTTTAGAAGAACTTAGGCTTGAATCTGATGTAAATTTGATGTTTTGATATTAGTTTTGGTGATTTGAGAGTGAAACTAAGTTTGCATGATCATATGTGACATCTCTATATGTTCGTACGCGGTCCCGAGGAGCTCGGGTGAGTTTCGGATAGGTTTGGGTTGGTTGTGCTCGTTTTTCTTGTGCTTCGACATCGTTTCTTCAAGCATAAATGATATCATATTGAACAAATGAACTTCTTTGCAACTATCTCATAACTAAAGCTTTTCGTGCACCCAAGATTGGATTGTCCTGTTGCTAAAATTTTGATTTCTAGGTGTTCGAGCTTGATTTCGATTTCAAAAAAATTAAAACTGTGATTTTGTAACGACTCGACCCGTCATTATGGGAGTTACTGTCCTGTTTTCCCCATTTTATACTTTCATATGTTCATTTATATGTGTTTGGAGAATTTGAAGTAATTCGGATAGAGTTCGATTAGAAATGAGGCAATTGGTCTCTTTTTGAGAAGGTTAGTTTGGAAAAGTCAACCGAATGTTGACTTATAAGTTAGAAGACTCGAAATGGATTTCTGATTATTCGACTAGTTTTGGAAGATGATTTATGACTTAGGAGAGCAACCGGAATTGAATTTGGAAGTCCGGTGTAGAATTAGGCTTGAATTGGCTAAGGTTGGATTTTCACGAATTTCGGATGGTAGGTGAGATTTTGATCCGAGCGTCGGAATGGAATTTTGAGAGTTGTAATATCTCCGATAGGTGATTTTGGATATGCATGCAAAGTTTCAAGTCATTCGGAGGTGTTTAGGTCGGGTTTTAGCAAATGCAAGTTTCGGAAGGTTTAGAAGAACTTAGGCTTGAATCCGATGTAAATTTGGTGTTTTGATGTTAGTTTTGTTGATTTGAGAGTGTAACTAAGTTTGCATTATCATATGTGACATGTTAATATGTTCGTATGCGGTCCCGAGGAGCTCGGGTGAGTTTCGGATAGGTTTGGGTTGCGTTGTGCTCGTTTTTCTTGTGCTTCGACATCGTTTCTTCAAGCATAAATAATATCATATTGAACAAATGAGCTCCGATTACTGTTTTAAATGAAGCATTAGATCCGTATCGTAATTACAGACCCGTAACAAAAAGAATTATCGAATTTGTACATCGTATATTGATTTTATGGCCATTTTACTAAGGTTGACCAGATTTTCAGGTTAATGACGAAACTGCCCCTGACGGCGTATTAAAAACATGCACTATTTGCAAATCTTAAAACCAACATATCTCCTTCATTATAAGGTAAAATTGAGTGATTCAAAAGCCTAAATTCATTGAATTTCACAAGGAATCCACAGGGAGCATTAACACGCATGAAATGTATACCTATAATGAGCAGGTCGAGTTTTCTTCCAATTTTGGAACGGGAAGAAGCTTCTGAGCCGATATTCAAGAGAGAAATCAATGGGCAATCGCTGGAGGTAAGTTTCTTGACTCAAAAACATGCGTTTATGCTAGAATCAACACCAAAATTCCTGAAATTGGGTAGAATTTGTGAACAACTAGGGCCTAAATCATGAAAACGAATTTTTGGGTTTTGAAAGGCCATTCGAATTCTGATTTTGATAAATTTTATATGCACGGACTCATGGCGAGACGAGGAATCCGTTGGTATAATTTTCGGAATTTTTCGAGATGTAGGCCTGAGGCCCGGGTTTTACCAACTTGGTGCATTATTGCGTATTTCAAGTAAATTAGATTGGGTTATATTTCTTTGACCCATATTGATATAATTGTCATGGTTTTGACTAGATTCGACGCACGAGGTGGAAAATTCAAAGGGGAAAGGCAGCGCGGACGAGTCCACGATCAGCTAGAGGTGAGTAGTTAGTGTATATGGTAGCCTGAGGGTTCGAAACCCCGGCTTAGCATATTGTGACGCTAGTAAGGTGTGGATCGCACCCCATGGCAGGTGCGGGATTGATTCTGACTGGGGATTGAGACTTGGTCCATCCCGGATATGAATAATATGTTATATGCGATTAAAACGCACACTGTGTTAGATATATTTATGGGCTGTAAGCCATGTTTGGGGCCTTGTGCCGACCTGTTGTATCCCTAGGGGATAGATATATATATGTGATAGCTTGGTTTGCTTAATCACTGATCTCAGTCCTGGTTTGAAATCACTATTATGAAATGCTAAGTCATCTGTTCTTGGAAAATTAAATAAAATTTAAGTATTTTCATTATTAATGAACTGAAACCTGGAAATAAATAATTTGAGATGTTGTGTGATTCATATGCATGTTGTGGATTGAGGATAGATCGGGTGGCACGCCGCAGCAAATGATATAAGGATCAGGCTACACGCCACAGCAGATGATATATATTGCGCTTGGGCTGAAGGAGCCCCCCCCCCCTCGGAGCATGTACACAGCACCTGTGAGCGCCGTTGACGTTAAATGGACCGGGCTACACACCGTAGTGGTCATGTGCATTGCGTTGCATCTTTATCTGTAAATTATATGTGCTAGTTGTGATGTGCTGTTGTTACTAGTTCGTAGGAGGAATCAGACTGTAGTTTAGCTTTACTTTGTGGTATTATGTGGATTTCCTGCTTTCAGCTTTTAATATATACTTTTTACTCATGGAGTACTTAGTACTCACCCTTACTCCCTATACCTTTGTGCACAGATTCAGGTACACATGAGGGTTAGACGAGCACTCCAGCTTATATCAGAGTTATTTCGAGTTGCTGAGGTAGCTGCCGACGTTCGCAGAGCCTAGCTTTTCTTTCCCTTCAGTTATTACTATATTTTTTAGACTTGAGTATTTCATTCAGTGTTTCTATGACTATTCAGTTTTGTTTAGAGGCTCTAGACTCGTGACCCCAGATCTTTTGGGAGTGTTATTTTGTTATTCACGCTTCTTAGTATTTAATCATACTATTATTATTGGAGTATCTATTGACTCATATATTCTTCTTGAGTTGTCCATTTGGGACTAATACTTGATTGTGAAAAATTGTTGTTGGTCTAGCTAGCGTAGCTTTAGTGTTGGGCGCCATCACGACCGGTCTTGGGTCGTGACAAGTTGGTATCAGAGCCTCGGTTACTAGGCCTCACGAGTCATGAGCCGGTTTAGTTGGCTCTCGCGGATCGGTACGTGACGTCCGTATCTATCCTCGGGAGGCTACAGAACTTTTAGGAAACACTTCACTTTCTTGGAATTCTTATCGTGCGTATTTGATTCAGCTTGAGAAATAACTCTTGAAATTCCTTCCACACGTTTGTATGCACATGCGAGCATTCAGTATTACATCTGCATCGATGGCTGGAGATTTCCCGATCGAGGAGCGAGATGTAATCTCCGCGAGTTCATGTTGGGCCAATCTGGAGGACTTGAGGCCGAATCTTCACCTATGGCATGAGCACCGAAGTGCTAATTATGCGAGCAAGTGCTTGAACTTATGTGATCTGTAATATCTTTACTAGCGGGGATGGCGGTCAGATATCCACGTGATGAGTAAGTTAGTGTTGTGAGGTGTATCTATGTGATCTTGGTAGTGACGAAGAAATTTGTGGGATAATCGATGAACTGTTAAGCGATTCGTTCCTATTGCGATCTGTTGTGTAACCCCAAGTTGTGGGTGCATGAAGAATATTGTCATATCTCCTAGTTGGAAATTTAAGTGCAATACGTGTGACGGTATAAGTTCAGACTCAGAAAAATAAATTGGCTGTATTTTATATGTGTTATGATTCAAATAAGTGCAACACATGTCCTTGTATCGGTTTTGATAATATAATATAGGTAGTATTGAGATTAATATTGTTGATATACATTGAGATGTTTTGTTAAGTTGTAGACGTGCTGTTAGAACAATTTTGGTGATTCTCTAGCAAGTGGATAAGCCCAATTACAAAGGAAACTCTGCCGAAATTTTTGAAAATTTGGGACTTAGCAAACATTTGGTCGCCTAGAGAGTAGGCTTAACTATTATGTGAGTGAATGAAAGAAAATGCAGAAGAGTTAAAATTCCAGATGATTTGTGTTTTCACAAGCTTATGAAAGAGTGTGTTTAATCTCACAATGGTATTACGACAATAATGGAGCATATGCGTTATGAATATAGTGTGTTACGATATATGGCTTCGAGCCAAGTTGGGGAGCTTGCTACGATTTAGCAAATTGTGTGGTTTTGTATTATGTTAGTTCTTATTTGACGCAGGCTGGTGAATCAGTTCTAATTGTGAAAATTGGGTCGTGAATGACACGAGTGAAGGAGATTTTACACAAGACGTCATGAGATCGGATGAGCAGGTAGGAAGTTTTGATGGTTAAGATAAATTAATATCATCTTCAGCATCACCTAAGAGCGGTGTTGTGTCCTGGTTAATGATTCTTGATCGCTCTTCAACGTTAGTGCGACCAGTGGTTTGGAGGTGCGCCCCATATATTATTATGGTAGGTTGTGGGAGTGTGTTCCACTAGAATATTATATAAGTGTGGCAGGCAGTCACTTGACTAGTTAAAGATGTAAACCAAGTATGAAGGTTATGATAGTGTCGTTAAATTGAGGAATTCATACTTGGAGGGCACGTGGCATATTGGGTTGTGAACTGGGGAGGATTACTCCGATTATGATGGTTGTTCTTGTGTTCTATGAAGAAAATGAAAGTTATCATGGACCTTTGAAAAGTTATTAGGCCAGTTCAGTGTGATGAGGATCGGCTTGAAGTCGGTGGATAGATTTAATGTGAATAATGGCCCTATACCAGGCCAGATGTGTACATTTTTGTAATGCGGTCCTCGTGGAGGAGTAGTTAGTTGATGTTTCTTTGTCGGATGTTTCGCGTAGTGATGCATTGCACTGGGTGAGTGTGAAATGGCTTTAGAAATTGCTATATGTTAAGAATTCATGTAGGAATGACGTTATACGAGCATCTTAGCTTTTGAAATTGCAAATGTACATCGCACCTCAGTTGTGCTTGAGTTTTGTAGTTTATAATGTTAAATATCCCTCAGGGGTGATATCATGCACTTAGCATGCGTACGACAGATACTCGGTATTATGTTATAATGAGCGAATTTGGCTCGATGAGCATGTTCTTATGTGATAGTTATGTGTGGATCGGGTGGCACGCCGCCATGGATATGCTATCTGGAGCGGGTTGCATGCCGCAATAGTGTGATATCGAGTATAGTTTTCTATTTGCCATCGTTGTATGCTTTGCTTCCTGTTTTCCAAGGAAAGTCTGTGTTAGTGCGTAGGATTTGATAATTCCTTCAAGAATTTGTTTTCTTTAGTACCGCATTCGAATCGGTAATTGATTGGAACATTGGGGCATCATATGAGACATTTACTTATGTCTGGAGTGGCTTATTGCCCGGGTAGTTCATACTGAGTAAGTTGAGATCATTGAATTCGCGATCAGTGCAATTTGAGTATATGAAGTAAGTAAAGAGCTAAGACCATTGTTTGGTTCAGAATAAGGTGATAGTCCTTGCCAAGAGTATAAAACTAATGAATTGTTGTCTCGACGGTGGCTAAGAATGTATACGGATCTCATCCGTCATGTCAGCATTGCAAGAATTTGCACAAGCCATGTGTATGTCATGCAGCGCGTGGAATGTGTAGTGATTCCTTCTAAGTGATTAGATAATAGAGCTTCATATGATTAGGGTGAATGGCCCTCATATGTCAAAGGAAATGGTATTGCTAATCATAGCGAGTTGACGCGAGTATGTGTTTCAGAAAAAGATAATATGATTAAAATAATTAAATTTCAGTAGTATTGTGGCATGCTTTTGTTGGGTACACAAGTGGTATTCGGGTTTGCATGGTAGCACAGGTAAATATTGACTATCTGTCATGGAATGATTAGGTATCAAATGGGTGCATGTATTGGCAAGGTGGAAACTGGGATCAGGTATGATGATGTGTGTGTCATATGCAGTTCTAATGTACAGGCTACATTATCGCGGTGAATCTTTATTAGATGGCATGTTATATTGTGGATGTGACGTTGGTATTCAGACTGGTTATCGTAGTGTTTGGTGATTTTGAACTATGCATTAGGAGCTATGCCAGAAATGCCACAGGTTAAGTGGTGAAGTGCATTAGAATATGTTTTAGCAGAGTGAATTATGTTTCAAAGAACTAGTGAACAGCTGGGAATGAGTACTTTCTTAATTGGGCAGTTGTGTTAGATGTCAGTGCAGAGGCTGCTATCATTGATACCATTCCGTATTAAGGGACTTTTTGGATGCATTTCGTATAGTTGGGCATGTAACCAGGTGATATTGTGGATTTCAGTATTATTTGGTGCCTTCGGCAGGAGTTACAGAAGTGGAAGAAACATTTTCAGGCTTCTTGGCACTAAATTCGTTGGTAGGATAATATGGCTACGCATTTAGCTTGAGTTAGCTTGGTTAACCCTGAGTTATTTTTTGATGTTGTAAGACATTGTGATTTTTTAGTTATGGGCACATGTGGTGCGGTTCCATTGAGAATTCATAGAGAAAGTCAAGCGTGAAGAGTAATTGAGTGTTGCTCGGTGTATGGAGCATTGGTTATGGTCTATCGGGTTGTGTGTTATGTGTTCTCTGTTTCGCCGTGGGTGTAATGAATTGCGTTAGTTTTAGACATTAAATGTGCATGGTTGTTGATTTTGAGCATAGCGACTTGATGTGCTTCAGGTGTAACGGTGTTGGGATAGGATCGCGCATTATAGCGAGGCTATGGGAATTATGATCTTTCGAGGTTAATTCGGGCGTTCTCTTTCTATGATGTGAGACGGGTCTCAACCTTGTATTGTAATGGTATTGATGAGTTTGAGGTACAGCTCTTTCGTTTGAGTCATTGTCCTGATTTGAGTGTGTTCAGATTGTTTCTTACTGGTGCGCGTATTATGAAATATGTGGTTTAGACTTGTATCGAGGTATCATATCACTAGAGTGGTGCTGGATTCGAGGTGATCGTTGGGTTCATTAATGAACACCGACATAATTGATCTCAGCTTGTTAGGAAGATAATATCAAGGTTTGACCCGTAAATCTATTGTGATATCAGTTAAGGGAAGTGGTTTCATCAGTGGTTGATCTGAGGGATGATTACGATTTATAGCGTGTTTCATTCATCGTTAGTAGTATAGGAAAGTGTGGAAATAAGGCTTTAGCTAATAAGAGGTTCTCTGCCGTTGCTGGGGACAATTGTTGTGAATAGAAGTTATGATTCCAAGTGTTTGGTTTAGGCGGTATATCATATGTTTTCACCTGAGGGTGCAAGTATGGGTATTACAGCTGGTTCGGGCTTACTCTGAGTTCATATGTGAATTTCTGATCTGGTGTATGATTTTCGGAAAGTGCGACATGGTTGTATGGTTGGGTTTATAGATTAAATAAATTGTGAAAGTTTGGCTATATTGTGTTATCGGTGATATGTGAGATAGGGTCATGAGGGATCACCCCGGGTATATGGTTGGTAAGATCATTCAGCTACTGGTTGGCTTCTAGGACAATTCTCGATACGCTCGAGGACGAGTGTTTGTTTAAGTTGGGGAGGATGTAACGACCCGACCAGTCGTTACAGGAGTTACTGTCCTGTTTTCTCCATTTTATACTTTCATATGTTCATTTATATGTGTTTGGAGAATTTGAAGTAATTCGGATAGAGTTCGATTAGAAATGAGGCAATTGGTCTCTTTTTGAGAAGGTTAGTTTGGAAAAGTCAACCGAATGTTGACTTATAAGTTAGAAGACTCGGAATGGATTTCTAATGATTCGACTAGTTTTGGGGGATGATTTATGACTTAGGAGAGCAACAAGAATTGAATTTGGAAGTCCGGTGTAGAATTAGGCTTGAATTGTCTAAGGTTGGATTTTGGCGAATTCCGGATGGTAGGTGGAATTTTGATCCGAGCGTCAGAATGAAATTTTAAGAGTTGCAGTAGCTCCGTTAGGTGATTTTAGATTTGCGTACAAAGTTTCAAGTCATTCGGAGGTGTTTAGGTCGGGTTTTAGATCAAATGCAAGTTTCGAAAGTTTTAGAAGAACTTAGGCTTGAATCTGATGTAAATTTGGTGTTTTCATGTTAGTTTTCGTGATTTGAGAGTGAAACTAAGTTTGCATGATCATATGTAACATGTTAATATGTTCGTATGCGGTCCCGAGGAGCTCGGGTGAGTTTCGGATGAGTTTGAGTTGCGTTGTGCTCGTTTTTCTTATGCTTCGACATCGTTTTTTCAAGCATGGACCCGTAGAAAAATGAATCATCGAATTTGGACATCGTATGATGATTTTGGCCATTTTACTAAGGTTGCCCAGATTTTCAGGTTATTGACGAAACTGTCCCTGACGGCGTATTAAAAACCTGCACTATTTGCAAATCTTAAAACCTACATATCTCCTTCATTATAAGGTCAAATTGAGTGATTCAAAAGTCTAAATTCGTTAGAATTTCACAGGTCGAGTTTTCTTCCTGTGATGAGCATGTCGAGTTTTCTTCCAATTTTGGAACGGGAAGAAGCTTCTGACCCGATTTTTAAGAGAGAAATCAATGGGTAATCGCTGGAGGTAAGTTTCTTGACTCAAAAACATGAGTTTATGCTAGAATCAACACCAAAATTCCTGAAATTGGGAAGAATTTGTGAAGAACTAGGGCCTAAATCTTGAAAATGAATTTTTGGGTTTTGAAAGGCCATTCGAACTCTGATTTCGATAAATTTTATATGCACGGACTCGTGGCGAGACGAGGAATCTGTTGGTATAATTTTCGGACTTTTTCGAGAAGCGGGCCTGTGGCCCAGATTTTACCAACTAAGTGCATTATTGCGTATTTCAAGTAAATTGGATTGGGTTATGTTTCTTTCATCCATATTGATACAATTGCCGTGGTTTTGACAAGAATTGACGTACGCGGCGGAAAACTCAAAGGGGAAAGGTATCGCGGACGAGTCCACGACCGGCTAGAGGTGAGTAGTTAGTGTATATGGTAGCCTGAGGGTTCGGAACCCCGGCTTAGCACATTGTGACGCTAGTAGGGCGTGGCTCGCACCCCATGGCAGGTGCGGGATTGATTATGATTGAGGATTGAGACTTGGTCTATCCCGGATATGAATAATATGTTATATGCGGTTTAAACGCACACTGTGTTAGATATATTTGTGGGTTGTAGGCCATGTTTGGGGCCTTGTGCCGACCTGTAGTATCCCTAGGGGATAGATATATATATGTGATAGCTTGGTTTGCTTAATCACTGATCTCAGTCCTGGTTTGAAATCACTATTATGAAATGCTAAGTCACCTGTTCTTGGAAAATTAAATAAAATTTAAGTATTTTCATTATAAATGAACTGGAACCTGGAAATAAATAATTTGAGCTGTTGTGTTACTCATATGTATGTTGTGGACTGAGGATGGATCGGGCTGCACGCCGCAGCAGATGATATAAGGATCGGGCTGCATGCCGCAGCAGATGATATGATATTGCGCTTGGGCTGAAGGAGCCCTCCGGAGTCTGTACACACCCCCAGTGAGTGTCGTCGACGTTAAATAGATCGGGCTACACACCGTAGCGGTCATGTGCATTGCATTGCATCTTTATCTGTGAATTATCTGTGCTAGTTGTGATGTGCTATTATTACTAGTTCGTAGGAGGAATCAAACTGTAGATTAGCTTTACTTTGTGGTATTCTGTGGATTTTCTGCTTTCAGCTATTAATATATACTTTTTACTCACTGAGTACTTAGTACTCACCCCTACTCCATGCACCTTGTGTGCAGATTCAGGTACACGGGAGGTTTAGACGAGCACTCCAGCTTATATCAGAGTTATTTCGAGTTGCTAAGGTAGCTGCCGGCTTTCGCAGAACCTAGCTTCTCTTTCCATTCAATTATTACTATATGTTTCAGACTTGAGTATTTCATTCAGTATTTCTATGACTATTCAGTTTTGTTTAGAGGCTCTAGACTCGTGACCCCAGATCTTTTGGGAGTGTTATTTTGTTATTCACACCTCTTAGTATTTATTCATTATATTATTATTGGAGTATCTATTGACTCATATATTCTTCTTGAATTGTCCATTTGGGACTGATACTTGATTGTGAAAAATAGTTGTTGGTCTGGCTGGCCTAGCTTTAGTGTTGGGCATCACGACCGGATTTGGATCGTGACAGTTTTGTTGACTCTGCTATTGTTGAGCTCTGATTTACTAATTTCAGCACTTGTTTGGCTTCCTCTTCTTCTAAATTTAGTGGTTTGAACAGCTTGGTATGTCCTCTTTAAAATTATTTTCAGATTTCCTTTGGTATGAAATTTGGCATGTTCTTCATCATATTTGATTGTTATTCCTTGAATTTGTGACTAGTCGTATAATTGGAAATCTTCCAAGTTTAAATGTTTAGCTACTTATGATTAATAATTGATGTGAGCTGAATATTTACGAGGCAGTAAACCAACGAGCCTGCTGTGATTTCTTGAAAATTTGACTGCTAACAAATGAAATTGCCATGACTAAGAATTTGACCTCTTTGTTTTATGTTTCCCCTCATATTTCTTTTGTAGAGAATTATGTATACCGTGTCCATAGACTGTTATTTTTACTGCTAGCCAATTAAATACTGTTTAAATGCAATCATATTTTGTAGTTAGTCTTGTTCACGACTTTGAAATGTAGTCAAACTCCTACATAAACTCTTGAGTACATCCTTTTTCTTCTCAACTTTAAGGCTAATAAATTAGGTACGAAAAAAAAAAGCGAAAGAATTGTATTAGAAGTTTCCTTCAATAAAAAATATGATTAGTTATTCACATGATAGTCTTAATAGGCTAAACATCAAATTTTGCTTAGTCTCTTTACGTGTTGTTGTTGATACACTCAAATAATTAAGGCGAGCCGTATTATAATACAAATAGTTTACAGCCCTCATGAATTAGTTCAGAAATCCTTAAGCTAAAATAATTCGAGGAGCGTCGTGTCAAAAAAATATGATAAATCGCATGAACCTCGCTTAATTAATTTTGTTTTAATACTTAGAACTCGAGGCGGACCATTTAGCGAATTTCCATGGCCTCCCGCAAAATAACAACACGTTAGATTCTTTAGGCGCATGTTAATAATCTCATTTTCTTAAATTCTGGTGCACATTTATGTGACCCAAATCTAAATCTCAACAGAATTGAAATGTGTCGATAATCACGGGTACATTGATTGTGACATGGTTTGAAATGCATTTTCATGATGTTGCAATTTTTTTATTAAAATAATGAATAATAATATTAAAAACGGTTGTAGGTTAAATTTTGTGCATAAGTTAAAGCATGGTATAAATCAGATAAATAAGCCGAACATGACAGTTGAGCGACCGTACTAGAACCACGAAATTCGGTAATGCCTAACACCTTCTCCCTGGTTAACAGAATTCCTTATCGAGATTTCTGGTTCGCGGACTGTTAAACAGAGTTATTCTTTTCCTCGATTCGGGATTCAACCGGTGACTTGGCACACCTTAAATCTCCCAAGTGGCGACATTGAACTAAATAAATAAATCCCGTTTCGATTGTCCTTTAATAGGAAAAATTACATCGCGCACTCGCGGGTTAGCGAAAAAAGGAGGTGTGACAGCTCTGGCGACTCTGTTGGGGATGGTTCAAAACCCAAAACCACTGGTTCAGAGTTAGAAATTCGAGCTTAGAATAATTGTTGTATTTAGCTTTGTTTATTATCTGATATTTTTATATGATATATGCTTAATATGCAAAATGATAATTTTTACCGCTTTGATATTATTTGAACGGTATATATAAACTGTGTCGAAACCCTTCTCTTCTCACCTCCGGGGATGTTCTTACTGGTTGAGACTCCCTATTCTGTTAGTTTCTTACCTTAAAATAAGAAAAAGGCTCGAAAAGTTTCTAAGACGGCTGGCCTTTTGGTTCCCGGAAAAGAGCTCCTTCCTCGACTCGAGTTGTCTGCTCGGGTACACGGTCTAGAACAAATACCCAGGTTTTTAACATATAATAACAAAACTTCATACCGGATCCCTAGTAGGAACGCTTATTTGCATTATGTTGCATTTGACTTAGGGGACTCAAAACAGGGGTTGGGTCCGTCTAGGACAGGCAACCTGGAATGAAAAGACCATTCTGCTGCATCCTGTTTGTTTTATGCATTTGCTTTGGACTTGCATGGTGACCGCCTTTTAAATACTGGGGAAAACGAAAAAAAATATAAAAAAAGGGAAAAAGTGTATAGAGATAAATACTTATTTTAGAAAAATAATGCGCCAACAAAAATGATAAGCTTTTATTTTTAAAATAGTTCGATTTATTTGCCAACCAAAACAAATGTGTGATTTTGTTTCCAAAAATAGTTTATTTGTTTGTCAATAAAATGAAAAAAAATAATTTATTTTGTTTACCAATAAAATAATGCAAAAAATGGAAAAAACCTTTGGCTGCAGTATAATTTGATTTATATATTTAACCGAACTACGCGGGTTTGATTCTCACCGAATATGAGATACGTAGGCAACCTCCATAAGTGGGATGAGCATAGACGAGTAGCCTTCATGATAACCTTTTTGGGACTTCTAGTATTCCTAAGGAAAGACGAGAATATTGATATAAAGATAGCCGGGATCGTCTGTACTTTGCTCACCCAAGATGAAAGTACTCTTGCCCCCATGATTGTATCTTCCAAGCCCTTACATCTTGCAAAGCCGGGAAAGACTTTTTTGAAGGGTGCAATTTGTTGCTGCAAATATGGATGATCGAGCACTTGTGTCACCGTGCCCAATTCCTGAGCTATCGTTCAGCTGAGAAAACCTGCATAGAGGAGTTCTACACAAGGATCGAGAGGGACACTTTACCTGAAGGAATCTCAGCATGGACGTCATACTTCCGGACTCTCAATGCAAGTCAAATATAGTGACCGTTGGGTTGGTTACCAATTGATAAAATCATATATATACCAACAGCTAGGTCTCATTTTCTTTTAATGAGGCTCAAGAGCATTCAGCCTTATGCACCCTATCGGGTTTTAAGGCAACTTGGAAGATGCCAGATAATTCTTAAAGACAAAGATTTGAGTACCCAGGTTATTGAAATCGGTCCTGACGGCCAATTCCCAGAGGCGAGAGTCCGCCATATCTGGAGCAAATGTCAATATCAGGAGGCAAACACTTGTGTATCAGATCGGGCTAAAGGAGAGATTTCACCTGGATGTCACGCTTGGTATAAAGGTGAAGCATCATGCGGGAGACTGGTCAAAAGACCTCACCTCAAAGAGTTCGCGGAGACATACAAAGAACACTGGGATTGGTTGGCAAAAGAGGAAGATTACAGGGCAAAGATTAGCAAGATGGAGCAACAGATTAGGGACTTGCAATTTGAAAAGAGTATGCAAGCTGTCGCCGATGAAGGGGACAAAAAGGAACTGGCCCAAGAAAATGAGATGTTAAAGGCCCAATTCAAACAATTAATAGAAGATGCAGAAAACCAACCAAGAAATCCATCTGACAGAAGATAATAGAAAGGTTGGAAGATTAAGTCTTTGACCTCCAAAGGGATTTGGAAATATCTGAAGCAAAGATAGCAAGGATCTGATCCAGATGGACGAGGAGCACAGAGGAAAGAGTAAATCGGTTGCGACAGATAAAAAGGGACTATGAAGGGAGCATCTATGCATTAAAAGAAACAATATCCACCCTGGAGGAGCGTCATTCCAGACAAATAAAAAGCTTCCAGGCCGATAGGAAACATTGTCATAACCTAATAGCCCAAATAGAGAAGCAGATGCAGAAGCTTCAAAATCAACACTTCCACAACGCTTAGGAGTTAGGAATGAAAATCAACAAATTGAGCGAATGATTGTCAAAAGAGACAGGGTCAGAAGAAGACATGAAGAGATTGGGCATTACATCACGATGAGGTGCCTGGCATGTGAGCAAATGCCTCGACCTAACCTATTCACTTCAGTCATGGGTTATGTCCATCAAATCATGGATGAATTGAGAAGCTTGCCAAGGGACCTTGCGTCAAAGCCCGCGGAAAGGCCGAATGATGCCTCGCGGGCACCAAAACTTAAAGCCCTAATATACCCTTAGTCCAAGTCTTTTATTTGTCAAGTCTGTCATCTTCATTTTGAATTTATGTTGTTAGTGTGAAAAATGGTTGGCTTGTAATCGCAATGTTGTTAATAAATAAAAAGGTTCCTGAAATTTTGTGTTTTATATTGTTTCACATCAGAACTACGCTCGGTCTGATTCATGCGGGTACATGATACATAGGCAATCTATATAAGATTCGATCATCACCTTTGAAATTAATAAAATAAGCCGGAATGACGCATGCGATCAAGGCAAATGGTATGGTAGAAATTGTTAAAATGCTTAGGTGCATGTGCATCCCAATATGCAATAATATACCTGTTGAAAATCTAACACTAACAAGATTGTTGTTTTTCCAGTAGAATTCAGTTAGTTGTTAGAAGTGTGCTGGCATCAGATAGATATCAGACAAGATCAAAGGGGCCTATACCTGAAAGTATGACTAGGTTAGATTACACCGTTGAATCAGAAAAGGCAATGAGCCAAATGCTCAAAGTGGCATTAGAACAAATGGAAAAATGCAGTCTGAAATGAACGAAATGCAGTTGGCGCTGGCCTAAGCGCAAAAAGGTCCCGAAACACCCGCTACTCCTACCTTCCCGCCAGGATATACCCCAGAATACCTTCCTCCCGGTCCCTCAACAAGCTTCCCAGGCCATCATTAATACAAGGGAAGGGACTCTTATGACTCCCAAGCTCCACCATCCAATCAAAACCCTCCTCCACCTAATTTCCCTATCTTTGTGGCATCTCCCCCACCTCCATTGCACAAATCATCAAGTGAGCCACTATTTTAGGTTCACGACACTCAATATTACCCCCCTGAACCCATGTTCAATGTACCCGAACCACCCACCTATACTCCTCCCTTTGAGGTCCCGGCGGAAAAGCCGGCCAAGAACTCAGAGCAGGAAGAGATGATGCGGAAAGTAAAAAGCCTGGAGCAGTCGTTTAGAAACATGCACAGGATGAGAAATCAGGTCAGCGTGGCATATAAAGATTTATGCCCTTTCCACGATGTACAACTACCAAAGGGATTCAAGATTCCTAAGTTTGATCTATACGAAGGGAATGGTTATCCCATGTCTCATCAGCGAGGATTTTGCAGCAAGATGAGGGGAGTGGGTGGAAAAGATGAGCTGCTGATAGCTTATTTCGGACAGAGTATGACTGGATCTGCCTTAGAATGGTACAAAGCAAGACCCGAGCAGGTGGTATACTTGGGATGATCTGGCACAGGCTTTCGCCGGGCACTTTCAATATAATTTGGAGATAGTGCCAGACCGTCTTACGTTATTGAAACTTGAGAAGAAACCGAGGGAGAGCTTCAGGGAATTTGGGTTTCGTTGGAGAGACAGGTAGCTAGAGTTGATACTCCGATGAGAGAGGGGGAGATGGTAGATTACTTTCTACAAACACTCGAGCCAACCTACTTCGGTCACTTGGTGACCTTAGTAGGAAAATCTTTCAACGAAGTTGTTAAGATGAGAAGCATGGTAGAAGAAGGTTTGAAGAAAAACAAAATCATGAGCTATTCGGTAATAAAAGCCACTACTCAAGCCATTCAGAGCGGCACAGGAGGTGCGCTCGGGAAAAAAAAAAGAGAGGATGTCACAACAATAGAGGTTGGCAATTGGTCCAGATCCAGAGGTTCTTCACCCCATAACCAATCCAGGCCTCCTAACCCGAATTACCCCCACATTCCAAATTATCATCCACAATCTTATAACCTACCACAAAAACAACCTTTTTAAGTCCATCAAGCACAAGCGTACACCCAACCTCCGGCACGCCCGCAATGGCGCGCGCCAGCTCCACATAATACATACCCAGCTCCATGTAATGCATACCCAGCTCCGCATAATACATACCCAGCTCTAAAAAATACCTACCCACCACAAAGGGCATACAGAAATCTTGTGGGGCCAGGTTTTCGGGGGAATTAGGCATTCAGGAATGAAAGGATTCAGAGGCAGAGAACATTCACTGAATTAGGAAAAACCTATACTGCTTTGTTCCACAAATTGTGGATGATAATTTGGAATGTGGGGGTAATTCGGGTTAGGAGGCCTGGATTGGTTATGGGGTGAAGAACCTCTGGATCTGGACCAATTGCCAACCTCTATTATTGTGACATCCTCTCTTTTCTTTTTCCCGAGCGCACCTCCTGTGCCGCTCTGAATGGCTTGAGTAGTGGCCTTTATTACCGAATAGCTCATGATTTTGTTTGTCTTCAAACCTTCTTCTACCATGCTTCTCATCTTAACAACTTCATTGAATTAGCCCCTTCTTTATTGGCTTGTGACCCGAGTTACATTACTAAGTCCCTGAAAATATATTTTGAACCCCATATAGAAGCTTCTAAGGAGTTCTATTCCTATTACTGCATGATTGAAATGTCTACACTACCCTAGCTTTATTTTGAAGTTACCTATATTAACTAAACCAAACCCTTTTACAACAGTCTACTTAACCATGGTTAACTATCTAGGGCTAGAGTCAAACAACTATAATCAAATAGATCCTAAAATTGAACTAAATAGACAAACTAATCATGAAATTAAATCAAACAGACAATGAACTAAATATTAATGGCAGTCAAACAACTTGAAACTAAAATTAAATTGAACCAATATGGAGAAAAAAATCCAACACTCGCAAACGGAAGAGAATTCAAGACAAGGCAGAAGCATGAATCATATTATCAAACAAGACTAATCAAAAATTACAGACCTAGAACACTAATCATGGGTTAACAAAATAAGTCGTGCTTAAACTAATCAAATACAATAAGATTAACAAGAACAAATTCATGCTATCAATTATTAGAGAACCAAAATAAAAATGAACAAATAAGAACACCTAAATAGATTAATCATGAAAAGGAACTAGTTCAAATGACAAAAGAAAACTCACCTATTTAATTTTAGGGTTCTGTCATTTCTTCAATTTAAAATTCGAACAATTACGGTGAGATTCAAAGGCTACTGATGATGGATTCGGAACAAGAGAAGTGAGGAGATCTTGGAGTCTAATTTTGAGGATGTTTGGAGGAATTATGGTTTTGGCCGGAATTTATATTTGATATTCGAAGAGATAGGAAAGGACTCGAGGGATAGGGTTTTGGGGTTTGGAAAGAGGAGAATGAGGGGAGTTCAGGTTGTATTTTTGGGGTTGTTTGGAGACCAGGCGCCGGCGGAGGCGATTTCTGGCCGGCAACGGACGGTGGAGGCGTTAAATTCTCTGAGGATTGGAGTGAGAGAGACGACTTAGGGTAGTAGGGCTTATCCGACACTTTTATATTAAAATCATCCCTAGTTCTTAGCCGTAGGATCAAAGATCCTCGACGACTGGGATTTAATAAGAGGAAAACAGGGTCATTTTTTGGAATTAAATGCTGGACCGGGCAACCTTTGGGCTGGACGGGTACTTGGGCTGTAGATCAGGCCCAAATATTTTATTTTGTTTGGCCTTATTTTGTTTCATTGATTGCTTTAAAAATTCAATCAATTCAATTCTTTTATTTTGTTTTTCTTTACTTTTCTTTTCTTTTCTTTTTCAATTTCTAAAAAACGAATTCAGAATTAAACTAAAATAAAAATTCAAAATTAAATCAAACTTTACAAGTAGCCTAATACCTATTTAAAGGAAATTAATAAACCTAAAAAGGACTAAAATTAACAACAAAGTTTCTTTGTGATTTGTTAATTTTTTTACAAGCCTAATTACTAATTAATCCTGAAATAATGTCAACTAAATCCTAAATGCCCATACAATATTTTTTTATGTGAGTTATCATGCACACACAAGTGAAAAAATGCACACAAAATTACACAATTAAATCGTAAAATTCAAATAATGAAAGAAAAAATCCCAACTTCAAGAATTTTATAGGAATATTCCAAGAGAGGCAAAATCACATGCTCACAACTGTCCCTCTTTGCTCGGAGATACGAAGGATATTCGGGAAAAGATAAATGACCAATCATGAGAGATTTTTGCCTGCTTGGCACTCCGTAAGAATCATTTTTGAAAAACCGTCTGACCGAACCCTGCTTCAAAGGTTGCCTACATATTCTTGGCTGTAAAGAAATCAGGTCAGTGTAGTTCTGGAAGGCTTGGTAGCTGGGACTACCAAGAGCTGTGATTTCTCTGTTGTTGCTGCTACTGTCACTGCTTGTTGACCTTCTTACTACACCAGAAAGGAAAATCAAAGCTGAGCTAGTTATGCCTATCAACTATGAGTTACAAGATTCATATCTATAAATATCTTAAAGCTTGATCTTGAGCCTTAGCTGATTTTGTTGTGGACTTTGATCTGAATCTTGATGCTTGCAAGTTGTACATGTTGTTTCTTTCTGTAGCACTAAGTCAAAGCGGAACAAATGGAGCTTGTGACTTCAATCACGTTATAAGCAATCATCACCTTTGTTTACTCCAACATTTTGAATTCATTTCTTTTTATTCTTTTCTCCCTTTTTTTATCCTAGATTGAGACCCATTCTTTCGGTCATCTCGAATAATATGCCTCGATGTCAAACCTACTTAAGACACCAAAACAAATAAATGAATTAAATTTTTCTGCCCCGGTTTTCATTGGAAAAATTTCATTAGTTGTAACGCATATCTAAGAGATAAATCAGGATTGTGTATCCTTAGGAATGAAGCCTTAAATTGGGAGGATTACCAGGTTATGCTGGAAAATGACCGGGTTATGCCTGGAAGTAAAAGGTCCTCGGGTTATGCTGGGGAGGTCCGCGAGTTATGCCGGGATAAAAGAAAAAGGCCATTGGGTTATGCCAGGGAGGTCCGCGGTTTATGTCGGGATTGGAAGAAAAAAGGCTCCTTGGGTTATGTCATGAAGGTCCACGGGTTATGCCGGGATTTGAAGAAAAAAGGCTCTTTGGGTTATGCCAGGGAGGTCTATGGGTTATGCCGGAATTGAAAGAGAAAGGCTCCTTGGATTATGCCAGGGAGGTCCATGGGTTATGCCGATAAGATTATGCTAGGGAGGTCCATGGGTTATGCCGGAATTGAAAAAAAAGGGCTCCTTGGGTTATGCCAGGAAGGTCTACGGGTTATACCGAGATTGAAAGAAAAAAGGCTCCTTGGGTTATACTTGGGAGGTCCATGGGTTATGTCAGGATTGAAAGAGAAAGTCTCCTTGTGTTATGTGAAGGAGGTCCACGGTTTATGCCGGGATTGAAAGAAAAGGGCTCCTTGGGTCATGCCAGGGAGGTCCACAGGTTATGCCGAGATTGAAAGAGAAAGGCTCATTGAGTTATGTCAGGGAAGTCCACGGGTTATGCTAATATTGAAAGAGAAAAGGCTCCTTGGGTTATGCCAGGGAGGTCCACGGGTTATGCTGGGATAAAATAAAAAAGGTCATTGGGTTCTGTGAAGGAGGTCCACGGGTTATGCCGGAATAAATGAAAAAGGGTTTTTTTTTCACTTCTTCTTCTTCTTTCTATCTTCTTCTTTGTCTTTTCTTATTTTTATATTCTTTATTTTTTATTTAGTAAAATGCATGAAAGAATCTGGGGAAAATTTCCCTATTTAGTCGGTTCCCTACTGCAAAGTTGTTTCAGCGCTTGTGCATTTCTTTTTCACTTTTGGGGTTGCACCTTCGTCTTGTCTGATTACTTTGAATTACACCTGTTTTAACTTCCAAACAAATAAAAATTTGTTAGTTTGAAATGGTGGTTGGTTTTGTGGCCTCGATCATCTTAATTGCCTGATCCCGCCCCAGTTTCCATTGAGAACTTTGTTGCTTACTGGTTTTTAGGATTTCATGATGACTCGCCCGCGTGGGCTCTGGCCTTTCACTTTATTCTGCTCTTAGAAACTTTGTCCTTTATCTTCTTTCTTCTTCAATATATTTTGCTTTAAAATATCCATATTTATGGTCATTCGGGATTGGCCTGACGCACCCGCTGAGGTTGGGTATTTTCTTTGGCTTTTGCCAGCGAAGCCCTATAAAACTAGTCCTACCACCATTTCTTTGTAATAGTCTCAGAATTAGAGTTAAACCGAAAGGGATTCAAATAAAAAGTATACAAAAGGCAAGCATATGAGTTTAAAGAGAGTCGTCCCTTTCGGGGGAAAAGAATGACTTATCTAGGGTTGCATGCTAACATCGAATGGACAAGACATGCTTCTTGGACAGGATGCCTGACCCACACAAACTTTCCAGCTTCTCCTGAAAACATTGATCCGTATTTCAAAACTAGGGAACCTTTCCAGGACTCTTTTTGCGATGAGATGTCTTTTCTCGGCCAACAGCACCCTTTGCGGGTTTTCGCTAATCGACATCTCTCATTTCTCTTCTCATCGTCACCTGATAGTGCTCTTTACTAGTTTTTACCAAACGGACTCTCTCATTTTTAAATTCTCTACTCACCATCGCCTTATGGTGCCCGAAGGTTTTCAACGATAAGACTCTCTCATTTTATTTCTCTTAATATGGACTATATCAGATTCAAACAATGTTGTTGTTCAATTCCCAATCCTTTTCCAGTTGATCAGAAGGAATCTGAAGAGGTTTTGGGTAAAAAAAATTTTGGACGGAAGTACAACTTTGGAACCATTTTGGTGGACTCATAGCCGAACCAATATATCATCCGCCCTAGTTTCAACGTTTTGGGGAATTGGGATTTTTGTTTTGGTGTGACTGAACCCCAGCGTGAGGCTGCCTACATATCCTTTCGGAATCAAGTTAAACATAGTTCAGGGAAAACATTTGTTTTTGTTGTTTTATTTTTGTTTTGTTTGTTTTTTCTTTTTTTCTTTTTTTCTTTTTTTTTTGTTTTTCTTTTCTTTTTCTTTTTCCTTTCATCATATTTTCTTTTTTCTTTTTTCTTTTTTCTTTTTTCTTTTCATCATATTTTCTTTTTCTTTTCTTTTTTCTTTCTTTTTTTCAATAATACCTTCGGGTTCCAAGGAGGGTAGCCAAAGAAGAGTAACCGGCTCAAATGGGTTTGCGAAGGATTGATAATGTTTGGATAGCCGGAAGGAAATCCTTTGTCATCTCAACTACGCAAAGTCATCATCATAGAAGGTCTAGACATAGTACCTTTTTTACCGCATTCACATTCACAGCTATTTCAGGATCATTTCCTTTGATATCTCCTAAATACAATGCTCCTCTCGGAAATATTTTGATGATGTATGAACCATTCCAATTTTTCTTCTCGGTGATGAGGGACAATGCATCTTAACACGAGTTGTCCCACTTCAAAATTCCTGGGATGCACCTTCTTGTTGTAAGTGCGGGCCATTCTTTGTTGGTACAACTGCTCGGATGTGCCTTGAGTATCTCTTTGTTGTAATGTATGGACCTTTCCAATCCGCGAACCAATTTTCCTTCAATTTCCAATTCTTTATTTTAATTCCTCAAGGTTACCTTCTTTGCATTTCGACTCTTGATTCAGTATTTTGAAACTTATTGTCTTTCTCTTCATTATAATTAGGTTTGACAAATGTCTCATAAAGAAGTGGCAACGTTTGTGGCAAGACCCATCCTTCCTTGTTTCTCTCATCTGTCCATTTTAATCATCTAGGGTAGGGTGGAAATCTATCTCGAAGAACTTTTCAGTCGTAGGCAAAGTCACCAACTCATATATGCCTTGAAAAGACTTTCCAAGTCCTTTTCCCGGCTTGAAACCATGTCTTATCATCTCCTTTGCCACCATAATCAAGGCAATGGATAAGAAAGATTGAGGGTAGGGGTTTCCTTCTTACCCGCCACCACAATTTCAAAAGCTTGGTACACAATGTGTTCACTTCCTTCCCTCGCTTCCAAACAGGGGATAGATAGGTTCTGATAGGTTGGTTGTTCGTCTTCTCCATGGACCACAATTTCTTGATATTCATACTCAAATTTCACCATTTGGTGGGGGTGGAAGGTACAGCTCCTGCAGCATGCATCCAAGGGCTTCCCAGAAGAAAATTATAAGATGTAACCATATCCACCACTTGGAAAGTCACATCGAAATCCACTAGGCCAAAAGCCAATATCAGGTCAATTTCTCTAATTGTATCCCTTTTGATGATGTCAAAGGCTCTCACATAAACGTTATTGGGATGAATCCTTCCAGTCACGATTTCCATTCTCTAAAGTGTGTAAAGTGGGAAAATGTCAACACCCTAGCCTCCATCCACCATGATTCGCTTTACATAATAACCTTCACACTTGATAGTCAGATGTAAGCTTTGTTGTGAGTAGCTCCCTCTGAGGCAAATCGTGTTTACTAAATGAGATTTGATTGACGGCGAAGAACCATTCTGTCATTCTTTCAAGCTGTTCGACTGAAGTTTCAATTGGCATGTACGCTTCATTTAGAGTTTTCATTAAGATCTTTTGATGCTTAGAGGATTTCGTCACTAGTGATAACAACGACACTTGTTTAGGGTATTTTCTCAATTGATAAACTACCTCATAATCAGGCATCTTTATTTTCTGGAAGAAAGCCTCCACTTCCTCTGTACTAACTGGCTTCTTGGATGGAAAGCGCTTTCAGTTGCATTATTTACCTCCTCTTTGTTTGAGTACTTTTCAACAGGGGAATCTTTCGGAAGCTCTCCCAAGATTTCTTTTCCTTTGTATGTGACCAATGTCTGCTGATAATTCTATGGCACTGCAGTAGGGGTCATCTTTGGCTTCTGTGGTACGCGTCCAATAACCACTGGCTCATTCAGCTGGGGTGGTTTAATTGTCTCTCGTACCACATAGGCTCCTTTGGGTACATACATTTGTGTTCCCTTTTACACTTCCAATTTCTCTGGAGGGCTCACCATTAGCTTCTTTTCTTGACGGCCTTGCGGGACATATAGAATTCCATTTTTAGGAGGCACCGTCTCTGCTCTTATTTCAATTTTCTTTTCTGGTTCAGTCTTGATGATTCTATTCTTCTTTTCCCCTTTCTCTCACTTCAGGGCCACCTTGGGCTTTCTTTCTGCATTGGCGAAAGCAATTAAAGCTTTTAAGGCTGGATCGAATTCTCTATCCTCACAGATTATCTCGATTACTCTCCCGTTGTTGTGAGCGAGCAGCAGATTATTGGTCACATTTGGGATATGCTCATCCCTCAACATAATTTCCCCTTGCTTTATTAAGTTCTCCACCGCTTGTTTCAAAGTCCAACAGTCATTTGTATGATGGCCTTCTACCCCAGAATGGTATGCACACCTGACACCAGCTCTATAGGCAGGCGATGCTGGGTTTTATCTGTTCTGAGGGACCAGCTACATTTTACCCATTTAGACAAGTTTTGGGAATAGACTACAGTAAGATTCACCGATTGGTGTAAAGTTTGGTCTCATGGGTGGTTCCTAAGGACAGAAGTTATGCTGTGGAGGTCGAGGATTATAGTGGTTTTGGTGGGGAAGTTGATTTCTCAAGAATGGATGTTAATTTCTATTGGCATGTGGCTGCGGTCGGGCAAAAGGTTTAGTGTTCATGACCGCATATGTTTGTGGAGCATAGGCCATGTCAAGATGAGGGTAGTAGTGTTGAGAGGTTCTTTCAGAAAACATAGGTCTAGAAGCCTGGTGTCTTCTTGTCCCTGATGTTGCCATAACCGTTTCCTCTTTCATTTTACCCTTGGTCGTTCCTCCAGAGCCACATTGAATGGCTTGGGATGTTGCTCTAATGGCCATTTTCAGACCATTTTTAGACCATTTTCTACCATTTCCCCAATATTAATTGCCTCTACAAAAGTTTTGTCCATGACCGACATCATGTTCTGGAATTAATCTGCTTCCTGGGCCTGAAGGATGATAGTGACCATTTCTATTTCATCCATGGGAGGTTTCACCCTCGATGCCTATTCGCGCCACTTAATAGCATATTCCATGAAACTTTTTGAGGGCTTCTTCTTCAAATTTGCCAAGGAGTTCCTATCTGGCACGATGTCGATGTTGTATTGAAACTGCCTTACAAAATCTCCGGCAAAATCATCCCAAATGTGCCATCGTGAGACGTCCTGGTCCATAAAGCACTCTGAGGCAATTCCTACTAAGCTTTCTCCAAAGTAAGCCACCAGTAACTCTTCTTTTCCACCGTCCCCGCGCAACTGATTACAATGCTCTTTCATGTGAGCAATGGGATCGCCTTCCCATCATACTTTTCAAACTTTGGCATTTTAAATCCCATGGGCAGGTGCACGTTAAGAAACATGCACAGATCAGTATAAGAAACACTTTTCTGCCCGCTCAAGCCTTGCATGTTCTTTAAGCTTTGCTCAAGGCTCCTCATTCTTTTTGTCATCTCATCTTGTTCAGGAGCTTTTGCAATTTTATCTTGCCCTGGTGTAAGCTCAAATGGCGGTGGCTGATGGTAAGTGTATGTGGGATATTGAGGAGGATCTACTTAAAATATGGGATTTTGGAAAGTGAAGGCCGAGGAATTAAAAGCGGGCCTAGGTAGTGACGGTTGTGTGTTGGCAGAGCATGGTGGAGCAGTCAAAATATTGGGAGTTGTTCCTAATGTGAACACCTAGGGGTGTATCTCAGAAGGTGTTCCTATAACGTGAGCAAACGGAGTATTCGGGTGACTAATGGGGCTGTTATAAGTAACCCCGATTCTCCAGAATAGTTCAGGAAAGCCAGGGATAACACTTGGAGGCTCCATGCCATTGGTCCATGCGTCCCACATCTTCATCACTCGGAGGCGTAATATCCAGTTTTCTTCCCATATGGAAGACTCAAAGGCTGGCATCCCTGAGATGGGTTGTCTTCAGTGATGAGAACTGGTGGCAAAGTCATTTCTGACGACATCCTTGTACTTCCTTTTGATCTGGTGAAATATCGATGCGATGCCAGCTTACCAAAAATCAACCACCATTTCTAAATACCTAAGCTGGGATTTTGCAGCAACAATGGTTAGTTGGAGACAAGTAACATATAGGTAACCGCACATTGGGGTGTGATGCACCTATACAGTTAAATAAGTGTCTACATGTTTGGCACGGTTGCATGCGTCATCCCGACTTTTCTTCCTGTTTCTTTTCTTTTGATTTCTGGTTTTCTTTGATTTTTCTTTCCTCTCCATTTTTCTTTTCTTTCTGGCCTTTCTCTTTTGTGTTTCTTTTCCAATCTATTTTTCCTATTATTTCCTTCCCTCATGTTTCTCTTTTCTTAGGGTTATGGTCGAATCTTATGGAGAGTGCCTACATATCATAACTCCACATGAATCAGACCAAGTATGGTTCTTGCAAATAAATGTAAAAATAAGGAAATAATTTTTAGGATTTTCAATTTTTCATTAATAAAACTCCGATTACAAAGATACAAAACTATATGTTTTACTTAAAAATGAAAATTATAAAATACTCAAAATAACAAAATACAGACTCGATAATTAGGAATACATCAAAGCTAGAAATCCTGGGTCCCGTGGAGCATCATTCGGCATCGCCGCAGGCCTACGTGCAAGACCCCTTTGTAACTGCTCCAAATCATTCATAACCTAACGAACAAATATCATCATTGTAGCAAAGAAAGTAGTACAACCCATTCTTTCACCAGCTTGACATTTCATGACAATATAATCCGCAATGCCTCTAATTTTTTCCCTGATTCGGCTTTTTTCCTGGAGTAGTCGGCTTATCTGCTGGTTGCGAGCCTCTAACACCTAGGAATCATTGAAGTGATGGTCTTACAAAAACTTTATTTCTTTCTCCATCTTGGTGATTAGCCTATAGCAATTTTCCCTCTCAGCTTGAAATTCTTTGTCCTGTCGGGCTGCCTTATCTTCAAGGGTGTTCATTTTTCTTTTCAGATTAGCAATAATTTCTTTTCATTATTTGCACAAATTGGGCTCATTCTCTGTCTTCTTTGCCCACTGTGCCCGGATTTTTGCCATATTCCCTTCAGATTTCTCCAATTCTTCCTGGCACTCTAAGACTTGCTTCTTCGTCCATTTTATCAATCTCTCATCGGGCCGACTTCTTTCTTGATTTTTAGCAGCTATTTTCATTTGTTGGATTTGAGCCTTAAGAGCCTCATTCTCTTGGGTCAGTTTCTTTTTGTCACCTTCATCAGTTGCGGCTTGCAAATTGTTTTCAAACCGGAGATCCTGAACCTATTTTTCCAATGCTCCTACTCGGGCCATCTACTCCTTTTCTTTGGCTAACCAATCACATTGCACTTGGGCCCCGTCAGTAAATTGTTGTACATGTGGCCTTTTTGCGGGTCTGTCGGGAATTTGAAATCTTTTGCCAAACCAGACCAAGTATTTGGGGTCCACTTTGCCTTTAGCCCGATCCCGCACTATGGTTTTAAGCTCAAGATACCTACATTCATTCCATATTTGGCGGATTTTTTCCTTCGAAAATGCAGCTTTCAGGCCTATTTCATTGACTTGTTTACTCAAGTCTTCATCACCGTGGATTGTTTGGAATCTTTCCACTTCCCTTAAGACTCGATAAGGAGCATAGGGTTGGATACTCTGAATGCCAATTAAAAGAATATAAGGTACTTATGCCGATGTGTGTACCGCCTCAGTAGCGGGAAGCCATCCGAAAGCCCATTCAACTTTATCAGCAGTAAAAGATATCAAGCATGACAACCAAGCCTCAGTGCCCTCGGGTACTCAATACCTGTTACCCGGGTTCCAAACTCCTCAATACAACTCAACCCAGTTAAACTATAGTTCATATACCCCGAGCAGTGATAAAGGTGCACCTGTACCATAACTGTAGCAACAAACTAAAACCCTGAAAGAATTTTACACCCTCTCGGCATATGGTCAAAGCTTGATACATTTATGCCACAATTAGTGGAACCACCGTACTGTTAGACTTCTTTATGGAAACATCCAACATTCCTACAAGTTCAATATCTATGTGACCATCTTTTCATGGACAAATCACGATCCCCAGAAAATCTACCATAAAATCCCTGTCGGGCCTCCCATTTATCTTTGTTCCCGGCGTGTGTCAAACTGGTGTTGGGCTCCTCAAAACCTTTTGGGTCGCCATATCGGTGGTATAAGAAATGAAGCGTGCAACACCCTTTTGATAGAGCTTATCTTGAATGTCCCGACTAATGCTCAACAAGTCTAAGAATCTGTGGAGGGTTACTGGACTTGGTGCCAATGGATATCTACTCTTGAGGTTCCCGTTGAGACCCGCATATCTCGCAATCTTCTCGAGTGTGGGTGTAAGATCGAAGTCCGATAACCAAAATATGTTACGAGTTGGGTCCTAGAATGGTATCAATGCTTCAATAATATTCGTTCTTGGTTTAATGTTCAACAGTCCGACGAGGCCACCCAAAACCTTAACCATTGTTTCTCTGCTACCTTTTCCCAAATCATTCCACCATATTTAGAGCTTCAAATGGATCTCACTCGGGACTGAGAAGGGTTCAATGTCAGCGGTATTCATCCTGCGCATTTATTTAAAGGGATTTAATGACTTGTTTTGACCTAAACTAGAAAAATGGCTATTTTTGCAAAATTTCATTTAGGAAAAACAAAGACTTGGTTTTGCAGATATGGCCTTTCAGCACTTCTGGGGAGAAGAATTAAAGGTTGTACCCACAAACCATTTAAAATGGCTCAAGGTAACTGTTCTTGCAAAAATAGCCTTCCAGCGCCCTTTTGGGGACATTTGGCTTATTTTAACAAGAATGACATCACCCGACTTATTTGTGACAAAATTTAAAATTTTGGCATTTTTGGCTATTTTTGCAAAAAGAATGTTGGACCCGATGAGGGTTGCCTACGTATCTAACATCCGGTGAGAATCGAACCAGCATAGTTCAGGCAGATTTGTCAAAATCAAATATCTTTTTTTGAACAATAATTTTCTTTTTTTTTTCAAATATATTCCTTTTTCATTTTTTCAAAAATCCGGCAGTATTTTGGTACTATTTGGGCATTGATTTTTCAAAACAAGTGGTTACCCTCACTTAGTTCTAACACTACTATTTTTCTCAATTTTATCACATTATATACAAGCCGGTCAACATGCAAATCCGAGCAAATAAATGCGCAAGTAGCACGTAAGATGCATTAGGATGGTCTTTTCATTTCAGGTCACCTTTCCTAGACGGACCCAACCCCTGTGTTGAGTCCCCTACGTCAAATGCACATGATGAAAACAATCATTCCTACTAGGGATCCGGCATGAGGCTTTGTTATTCTAGATTTAAAAACCTGAGTTTGTTGGTCTAGACCTAGCTTACCCGAGCGGACAACTCGAGCCGAGGGGGAGGTAGGGTACCGGGGATACAGAAGCTCCACCGGCTTAGCAGCTTATCCAAACCTCGTTCTAAATAGAAAAGGACTCTAAACAGAAGAGAAGCTACATGAAGTGCACCCTTCTCCATGATGTAGAAGACTCAAAGAGAAGAAGGGATTCGTAATAGTTTATAGATACAATTCAACAAATATCATAGCATTAATATATTTAGCACATTTAGCATGGAACATGTAGGAAAATCAGATAAAGTTAAATACAACAATTATATTAAGCTCGAATTCTTGAACCCTGAATCGAAATTCTGGGATCGTATCCCCGGTAGAGTCGCCAGAGCTGTCACACCTCCTTTTTTACACACCCATCCCGAAGGATAGTGTGTAAGGGAGTTTTTTCATTTAAAGTGACATTATTCGAAATGAGATTATTTATTCATTTCAGAGTCTCCACTTGGAATAAGTTTGTCTTTTTGTGTCCCAAGTCACCAGTTTATCTTGAATCTCAAATCGAGGAAATTTCGACTTCCCGAATGGAGTCTGCGAACCAGAAATTTTGAATAAGGAATTATATTGACCTGATGGAAGGAGCTAGGCACCCCCAGATCCCGTAGTTCTAGAACGGTCTCTTAAATTATTATAATTGGCTAAAAATCTAATTTTAAAAACATGTCATCCTATAGTGCAATTTTAAAATTATTTACCGCTTTTAATTAAATTTGTTTAGGAAATTGAACATCGTTTAAACATATATTTTCGGATGACGTCACATGAAATGCACCGGGATCCTCGACACACTTTATTCAATGTTTTGATATTTGGATTTGGATTGCGTGAAATGCACACTCAAATTTAGGAAGGTAAAATTATTAAAAGCGCGCCTAAAGCAACTAACGTATTATTAACTTTGCGGCCATGAAACTTCGCTAAATAGCATGTCCCGATTTCTAAGTATTTTAATATGGGTATGTAAAGAGGGTCACACAATTTATGAGTTTTTATTTGGCGCGGCTCACCTCAAATTATTTTAAGGTCCTCCTAAAGGAACTATTGTTCTATGTGAATCAATTACTATTAAAGAGACCCGGGCTTCAAGATCAAGTCCGAAATCAAACAAAAAGATCTTCATTATTAAAGATCTTTTTAATTAAAATTTGCTACTTAACTTGAAAAGCCCAAATTTATAATTCAAATTTCTTTACAACCATCACATCCAAAACTTTAATAAGTAAAATAAGACCTTTAGCACGTTGGACCTTGAAGCGGCCCATGGGAAGGAAATGCCAGTTTAGCTTTTTCGTGCAGCTCTTTCAGAGCTTAGGCCACAATCACAAGCCCAATGTGAGCATAGAGGTTCCACGCCTTAGTCAGTCTACAGTCTGGTGAGACTAGTTAAATAGAAGAAATTTTTACCAATATGTACCATTTTTGAAACCTTTTTGCCTTCAATGTTTAAGTTTTGTGTTAATTACATTTCAGCATACCATATTACAATATTTGTACCATAATTGTATTTAGTGTCCTAATTAATGATGTAGTTAATGTAGGCATTAATTTAGGAGGGAATATTCTATCAATTAAATTTTACCCGCTGCTTCTCTCTCCTACCCAAACCCACACCCACCACGTTTTACTCTTCCCCCCCCCCCACAACCCACACCCACGTTTTCACTATTGTTGCACGATTACTGTACTATTCTGAACAAAAAAACACCCACAATTTTTTAAACTTCTTCTTCTTTTATATTCTACACATTTCGGTTTCAAATCACTTTCTTCACAAATCATGAAGAAGATAAACACCCCCAAAAGGTTGTCTCCAAAATAAAAAATACCTAATATACCTTCTTTTGATTTGGGTGTTTTAACACCTAAATCAGCACTAAAATTTGTAAAAGCTACACATGCAAGTGTAGATAGTAGTAAAATTTCACCTCCCAGACAAATTCGTACGGAGATGAGAACTAAGCTAGTGCACGATTTTGATACTGTTGGTGTTTCTAAACAATCCGCGAAGCAACTCAAATGTAAGGGTAAAGAGAAGTGTTCAGATGATGATCTTGTTCAAGAAGCCCCTAAAATGCCATTGTCGAAAAAATCAAAGGTATCCACAAGTTCATCTTTAGCAAAAAAGAAGAAAGCATAAAAAAAAGTGCAGAAGTTGGCTGACAAAAACACTCATATTCTGAAGGTTCATTATTATTTTTTATTTACAGTTATTTTAATTTATTTTTAGTTGAAAAAATTAATGATTCAAGTGTTTTGTGTTAAATACAAAGTTTAAATAAATTTGTGGATTATTGTCTCAATTATGCAGTGATTGTGGTGTGTTTGTGGCTGCATTTGCGGAGTATGTTAGCCTCGGAGATTTGGCAATCCCAAAAGAAGACCTTTCTGATATCGACTAACACCGGACGCTATGGAGCTCTACTTTGGGACTATGCAACTAAGAAGCAAGAAGATGGGTCGATTAGTGAAAGTGAGGTCACGGGAAGGCTAGCAAGGAGGAAGGGTGCACCTGCAAAGAATGAGAGGACTAGAGTAATTAGAAGAAAGAGATAGAGTAGTCTATTGTTAGTTGACTGTTTAATTGTAGTTGTATATAATTTTGTAGTTTAAGTTGACTAAACTGTAGGTAATATGCTATTTTGGTTGTTTACACTAGTTTATTTTGACTAATCTGTAATACATATTACAGATTATGAATTTACAATACTTTATATGTTTAAAGTTTACTACTTTGATTTCACTTTATAATACTTGCCTACAATTTATCTTCATATACTTTTTATGAAATGCATCATAGTTAATTGTAGTTTATAGTTCCAATTAAACTACAATGCTTTATACTCTTTAGTATAAGATGTTTGTAGTTTAATTGTTATTAAATGTAAAAAAAATATATAACTTCTACAGGTGACATGAATATTTTTTCCTTTAAGTTATGTATGTAAAGACAAATTGTAGTTAAAATGTAGTTAACTATTACTTTTTGTCGTTAAATTGTAGTTACATGCTAACTGAGTCCATAAAGGACTAACACCAAAATTGTATTTGAAATGTAGTTATATATAGTTATCTGTCGTTAAAATGTAGTTACAGTCTAACAGATTCAACAAAAAACTAACCCAAACCATCTTAAAATGTTGTTTCAGATAATTTCTTGTAGTTGTAGTTACATTCTAACATAGTCAATGAAATAATAACACAATCCATCTTAAAAACAAGTTATATCAAATTTTCTGTAGTTAAAATATAGATACATACTATCAGAGACCATGAAAGGCTAATTTTCTTTGACAAGTTCAACTGTTACACCGCAACTTTCAGTAATACTGAACTTACTACTATTTATTTCTAAAAACTATTCCAGTACATAACGATCAGTTTTTTTTGCGCATTCTTGCAAGTTCTTTTGTTATGCCCTTCACATCCACAGTTTCCACATGACACCTTGTATTTCTTTGTCTTTGTTTCATCAAATGTTTTATATCTTTCCTTCTGAGGTCTGCCAGGCTGCCTTTTATCCATCGCTGGTGGCTTTACTATCTCATCTAAAATATATTGTGGCACATCCCATTTGCTTTCATCGGGAAGAGGATTTACTAGCATTTCATATGTAAGCAAAAGGTTATTCCTTGTGTAATAACAACTGCAATAGTTTTCGTATATTTCCTTCCTATGCCTTAATGCTGCCAATGCATGTGCACATGGAAGTTCATTGAGTTGAAATTGTCCACAGCTACATTTCTTGTTTTGTAAACAAACAATGTACCGCTTCACACCATCTATCACAGTATGTAAATGATCTGTTGAAGACCTCACCTAAATTTCAATAAAAAATAGCAAAAATATTAGCTCAATTATTAATAAAAGATTATATAAAGCTTACCTACAAAACAGTTACAAATACAATTATATATATCTATATATACACACAATCTACATTTACCCACAATATAACTACAATTAATCTACATTGACTATTAACAGTATTCTTAAAGATGAATCTGTATTTTTAAGTAACTTTAAGGATCCAGACGAACCTGTATAGTAACATAGACATTAATGTAGACAATATGTAGATAAATTGAAAAAAATAATGTTTCATAAAATCCAGAACAACATTATTTGTAGTTTCATTGTAGATATATGTAGTTAATTGTAGTGAAAATACAAAACCAGTAGATTTCTGCAATGTCGAATTAGACAAACCTGCACTTGTGTTCTCGTTTGTGATTGCCAATTCCATATTGAAATCGCTTACACTTATGCATAAAGGATACGAACCTAAGTTTTTATTTTCTTATTTGTCTCCATATACACATGAACACCCATATCATTACAGATCTCCATTGGAGGACAATTTTCGTTCACAATATATTAATTACAACAATTTTTTGTGACGTATCAATCGAAAGTTGTTCCGTAATTGTAGAAATCAGATTTCCGTACCTTGAATTATCATCAACAACAATCGCATCAACTTCAAAATTTATGTATCTTCCACAATTATCCCAGTTTCCATTCGCTTTAAGCATAATTGGTATTTTTGCCATCGTTTTGTGTAGTTGAGATATAGTTTGTCAACTATTAATGAAGAATACTGAGAGAGAATCAGTTGAATTGATATGCGTCTTTTGAATTTGTAGTTAGACAGAAAATTTCGCAGCTTCTTTGTAATTTTTCGCAGCTTGAGTTTCTCGAATTTGAAGAATAATGAGATAGAATCAGTTGAATTGATATGCTTCTTTTGAATTTGTAGTTATTCAGTGATTTACGCAGCTTCAGTGTATGTTTTCCGTTTTGAATTTGTGTATTTAATGTGAAATAATCAATCCCAGATTCTTTGCCCTGTTTTTCGCACGTTATAATAGGCAGATTCTGCCTATTTTTGAATTGGTATAGATTTTGTAGTTAAAGCATACACAGGGTGGGTAATTTCCATAATTTGCACAATTTTGGTAATAAGGTTTCATATATAGTATACATAGGAAAATTTCTCTAAATAGAAAACTGAATAACTGATACTATTTGGGCCTAATTATTCATTTAAGGCCACATTAGACTTAATCCAAAGGCCTTGAATTTTAGTTAAGTTAGCTATTGAGTTTTGTCCCAGAAACAATATCCAAAATTAAATGCAGATTTAGATTAGACTGTGTAATGTTGATCATGGATCAAAAATTAAATTTAACGGTTTATAAGCCAACAGCCATTTCAAAATCATCCTGCCAAAACTTACTTTGTTAGTTTGACGTTCAAAACTGTCCAAAGGATTAATACAATACACTTTGAATTTTAAAGGCAAGACTAAAATACTCAACGTCAAATTCAGAGATCCTATTATACTGAAGTGTTACTTTCTCACTTTCGAATGAACATGCTGAGACTCTAGTTTAAACCTAGCATTCAAACTAATAGGCTCTTCTAATTCATATGAATTATGATCACACATGCTCATGTTATATATGTTGTCGAATTAAACACACGGGGACTTAAAAATCAACCTCAAATAAATTGAATCTACTATCACCAAACACAATTTGTACAATCAGGAAGGAAATCAAGTCATTTAATGGCCCTACACAATCCAAAATAGTCTACTTTTGGTTACAAACGACAATCTACTAAAATTCATGAAATTACATGAAACATAATACGAAAATCAACAGAAAATTATGCTGCACTTCATTTCATTTCCACAAATTCCGAAGTTACCCGAGGTGTACCTGGGAAGTAAGACAAAATGAAGAGAAAGGTAGAATCAGCCATAGTAGTAAACAATCAGCAACTAAATCAACAGCAACACAGCTTGCAAACAGCCAGAAACCCAGGGAAAGAGAAGCAGGATGCAATTGACTTCAAATATGATTTCAAATCCACATTCGACTCACTTTTACACTCTTGAATGCTCATAAATTGTTTAGAATATGAAGAACTCAGAAAAAATATAATAAGAACAGTATTTTTTGTGATTTTTTCTTCTATTTATTGGTTTTTTCCAGGATTTCTAAGATCTAGATGAACTTTCTACGCTCAGATTTCAGTTTTTGGTTTTGAATTTGAATTTCAAACTTTTAGCTTTCAAAACTTGTGAAACAAGGCAATAGAGACTGCCTTATATAGGCAAAACTAAGGGCAGCTTTTAAATTTTCGTTTTACCCCCTAAGTCCCTCTTTTATTTTCAATTTTTATCTAGTTAGCCCCTTCTTCATTGTCTTGTGACCCAAGTTACATTACTAAGTCCCTGCAAATCTATTTTGAACTCCATCTAGAAGCTTCTAAGGAGTTCTATTCATATTACTACATGATTGAAATACCTACATTACCCCTAAATTTTTGAAATTATCCCCTATATTAACTAAACCAAACCCTTTTACAACAGTCTACTTAACCATGGTTAACTATCTATGGCTAGAGTCAAACAACTATAATCAAACAGATCCTAAAACTGAACTAATTAGACAAAAACTTACTAATCATGAACTTAAATTTAGCAGACAATGAACAAAGATTAATGGCAGTCAAACAGCTTGAAACAAAAATCAAATTGAACCAATATGTAGAAAAAGAAATCCAACACTGGCAAACGGAAAAGAATTCAAGACCAGGCAGAAGCACGAATCAGATTATCAAACTAGACTAACCGAAAATTACAGACCCAGAATGCTAATCATGGATTAAAAAAAGAAGTTGTGCTTAACATAATCAAACACAACGAAATTAAGAAGAAAAAATCCATGCTATCGATTATCAGAGAACCAACATAAAACTGAACAAATAAGAACACCTAAATCGATTAATCATGAAGATGAACTAGTTAAAATGAAAAAAGAAAACAAAGAAAACTCACCTATGTAATTTTAGGGTTCTGTTGTTTCTTTGATTTAAAATTCAAGCAATTCCAGTAAGATTCGAAGGTTACTGACGATGGATTCGGAACGAGTGAAGTAAGGAGATCTTGGAGTGTAATTTTGAGGACGTTTGGAGGAATTAGGGTTTTGGCCGAAATTTCGATTGGATATTCGAAGAGATGGGCAAGGATTTTATGGATGGGTTTTGGGGTTTGTGAAAGGGGAGAATGAGGGGAGTCCAGGGTGTATTATTGGGGTTTTTTTGGAGACTAGCGGCTGGCGAAGGCGATTTACAGTAGGCGGCCGATGGCGGAGGGCAGCAGCATTAAGTTCTCTGAGGATGGGAGTGAGAGAGACGACTTGGGGGGCCTAGGGCTTATCTAACACTTTTATATTAAAATAACCCTTAGTTCTTAGTTGTAGGATCAAAGATCCTCGATGGCGGGGATTTAAGATGAGGAAAACAGGGTCATTTTTGGGAATTAAATGTTGGACCGGTCGACCTTTAGGCTGGATGGGTACTTGGGCCGGGGTTTATTCAGGGGTCTCGTTTGGGCTGTAGTAAATCTGGCCCAAATGTTTTATTTTGTTTGGCCTTATTTTGTTTTCTTTGTTTTCTTTACAAATTCAATCAATTCAATTCTTTTCATTTGTTTTTCTTTTCTTTTTTTCAATTTCTAAAAAAAATCAGAATTAAACTAAAATAAAAATTCAAAATTAAATCAAACTTTACAAGTAGCCTAATACTTATTTAAAGGAAATTAATAAACCTAAAAAGGACTAAAATTAACAACAAAGTTTCTTTGTGATTTTTTGGTATTTTTGTACAAACCTAATTACTAATTAACCTAAAATAATGTGAAACTAAATCCTAAATGCCCCTACAATATTTTTTTATTTGAATTATCATGCACACACAAGTAAAACAATGTACACAAAATTACACAATTAAATCCTAAAATTCAAATAATAAAAGAAAAAATCTCAACTTCAAGAATTCTATAGGAATAAATCAAGCAAGGCAAAAATCACATGCTCACAATCCATCCAAGAAGCAATAAAAAGTACGCCTCATAAGACGATCTAGCATTTAGTCAAGGAATGGCAATGGGAAGTGATCCTTTCGGGTCACCTTATTCAGCTTCTGGTAGTCCATACATACCTTCCATCCGGTAACGGTCAGAGTGGGAATAAGTTCATTGTTGTCATTTGTCACCACAGTCATTCAGTACATATTGCACCGGAGAAGTCCATGAGCTATCGGAGATAGGGTACACAACCCCAGCATCCAAATATATTATCACTTCTTTCTTCACTACATCTTACATTGCCTCATTCAGTCTTCTTTGATGCTCTAGGGAGGGTTTTACATCATCCTCTAAAATGATTTTGTGCATGCAGAATGTGGGGATTACTCCCACGAATGTCGGCCAACGTCCACCCAATTGCTTTCTTCCTCCTTTTTAGAACCGCCAAAGTGGCATCTACCTGCAAGTTAGTAAGGCATGAGGAAAGAATAACAGCTAAAGTTGAACAAGGGCCCAAGAACTCATACCTAATGTGTGGAGGCAATGGCTTCAACTCCAAAACTGGTGGTTCATCTGTTGATGGCTTAGTTGGAGGCATCTTTCTATTTTCGAGGTCCAAGGACAGCCTTCCCGGCTCATAAGAATAGGACCCCATTCCATGCAAGGCATTTATGCACTCCACTCGGCTAGCATCATCATTTACATCAAGATTTAGAAGCGCGACCTCAAGGGGATCCTCCACATTAATCATAGAACTTGTGTCATCCATGATCACAACTATTACAATGTCCACAAATTAGCATACCTCGGTACTATTGGGTTGCTTCATGGTCTTGAAAACATGGAAGACGAACTTCTCATCCCCCACTCAGAAAGTTAGCTCACCTACTTCAACATCAACTAATGCATTCCCCGTTACAAGGAAAGGTCTCCCTAGAATAATTGGAGCTTCAAGTCCATTTCACAATCCAAAATGACAAAATCGGCCGGTAATATAAACTTATCCACCTGAACAAGCACATCATCAATTATGGCCACCGATCGCTTCATCGATCGATCCGCCATCTAAAGTCTCATTGAGGTCAGCCTAGGTTGTCCAATTCCCAAAGTCTTGAAAATCGAATAAGGCATCAAATTTATGCACAAAGGGCCTTGACAATATCCGCACTTCCAATAGTGCAAGGAATAGTAAAAGCTCTGGGGTTTTCAAGTTTTGGGTCCATGGAATGTATGATACCACTGACTTGATAAGTTATTTTTATTATTTTACAATCCATCAACCATTTCTTCATCACCAAATCCTGCATAAACTTGGCATATCCCGGTATTTGTTCAAGTCTCTCCACCAAAGGCACATTGATTGTAAGGCTTTTCATCATGTCAATGAACATTTTGAATTGGTTGTCACTCTTTTTATTTGCTAATAGTTGAGGATACGGTAGAGGTGGACTAGACAAAGGTGCTTTGGCTGTGGTACCACCAGCTCGGACATATCAATCACGTCTTCCCTAGACGGGTTCACGACATCTTGAATTTCCACCTTAGCCTCATTAATGTCAATCCTCACATCATTGTTCACCTCGTTCTCAACCACATTTTCAACTATCAAAGGTACATCATCTTCCTACAAGTAAATATCATCATCCACAACTTGCTTATCTTTCGAGGCATGCACATCACCGCCTCTCCCACTTCTTGATGTAACCGCCATCACATGATTGTTTTCACCCTTCGGGTTCACTACTATATCACTTGGTATAGCACTCTTAGGGCGAGTATTCAATGATTGAAAATTTTGCCTAATTACACCTCCAAGTTCCGGATAGAGGTATTGTGGGAAGCCAACTGAGCATCGGAATCTTGGTGCTTCTTCATCGTTTGTTCAAACATTATTTCAATTCTACCCAAATCATTACCGGAAGAACTAGGACCTTGAGAAGGGAAAGGGGGTTGATTGTTCAGTTATTGGTACATAGGGGGCCTTTGAAAGCCTTGCCCCCCGGTTTCCTTGATTCCCATTGTTCCATCCACCTTGATTGTTATTGTTATTGTTGTTCCAGTTGTTGTTATGACCATTCCAATTCCCTTGGTTGCCCTAATTGTTGTTCCCCCAACTACTACTTTGATTGTTGTTGTTCCAATTACCACCAACTTGTTGTTGATTGCCCCAATTTCCTTGGGGTCGCCATTGTTGGTTGAAGAGTTGCCTCTATTGCCTTGATAGTTGTTGAAATATTGTACCTCTTCACTTTGGTCATCATAACAATCATTTGAATAACCATTACCATCATTATCATATTTTTCAGAATTACCTTGAGTTTGTTTCCCTCTTTGTCTTCTCTTATTGACGAGCATATTTACACCTTCCATGGCATTGACTTGGCAAGGATTTTAGACTTGTTGCAACTGAAACTTCTCCAATTGATTCATAGTAGTAGTAAGATCAGTAATAGCTTGACTATGATCGTGTAATTCCTTGTAAAAATGGATGACCTTGGGGTCACCTTGGGGCACATTCCCTCTACTTTGCCATGCTGAAGAAGTGTCGACCATCTGGTCCAATATCTCACAAGCCTCAATGTAATGAAGCTTCATAAAGTTACCCCTGGCCAATTGGTTCATGATGTATTGATTCATGGTATTGATGCTACAATAGAAGGTTTGTTGAATCATTGCCTCGGTCATATCATTGTTTGGGCATTCTTTCACCATTGTTCAAAACCGCTCCCAGATTTCATGAAAATGTTCCGTTGGCTCCTACTTAAAGGCCAATATTTCATCTCGAAGTGCCCCATGTGATCGGGTGAGAAAAACTTAGCAATAAACTTATCTGCCAACTCATCCCAAGTTATGATGGAATGGTTGGGGAGTCTCTCTAGCCAATCTAATGCTTTCCCCTGAATAGAGAATGGGAAAAGTTTCAACCTAAGAGCATCTTCAAACACATTCGTTTGCTTGCTCCCCCAACATGTATCTATGAAACCCTTAAGATTCTTGTAGGAATTTTGATCGGAAAGCGCCCGTGAAATACCCATTTTGCTTGAGCAAAGTCAACATTACATTGGTTATTTGAAAATTCCCCGCCCGAATTCGGGGAGGGACAATAGCACTCGCTTACCCTTGATTTGGTAATACTCTAGGAGCAACTCTAAGAGGTGGCGGAGGAGGGTGTGGAATATTATCATTTGGATTAGCATTGGCATTCCGTCTCTCCGTTGTCCTTAAGGTGCAAGAGGCACCTCATCTTGCTCAAGATCATCTACCTCCTCCCTTGCTATCACATTTCCAAGAGGGTCATTAGCGTTGTTCAATGCCATATTGGTACCTGAGTAGTGACACAAACAAGTAAGTAACAAAGAAGAACAATGCACAAAACTAACTAAATAGATAGCCAAAATCGTTAGCTCCCCGACAACGGCGCCATAAAGTGATTGCTGCCTACTCCGCACCACTAAAAAGTAGCGAGAGAGGGTTGAAATAGCTTTTACCTAATTTGTCGGTCGGGGTTGATTTCTTCGAGGAGCTAGGAGTGGATTCGAGTACCTATTTATGTTTAAATTGCACATTTGTTCCAATTATTACTTCCAATCATTTTGGGATTTTTCTTCAATAATCTACTATTATCAACTACAAATTATAAATGCAACTAGATTACGCTAAATGAGAATTGCTACAAGTTGTATTTAATAGTTTAAAAGGCACTAGGGTAGTGACTTTCACCTAAGTGGCTAATTGACGGGTGATTGCATCTAAGGAACTATTGGCATGATTGGGGAATATGTTATAACAGTTGCTCGATACTACCCACTCCACACCTCTCGGTAGAAAGAGTGGTTTTACCCAATTGACTTTCTCAAGGCAAATTGGGTTTGTATATTTGCCCAAGCAACTAGGGTTCAAGTCGGGTTATTACTCTCTCGAGGTTTAACCCTTTAATTGGGACTATCAAATCTCTTAAGTCCATCCCAATTCCTTGTTCGAGTCAATTTTAGAGACATAGGCTCTCTTTCTCACAAAGAGCCCAAGTCAACTTAGCACAAACTAGTGTTTGCAACCACTATTTCATAAATTAAACCATAAAATTGACCCAAATAACAAGCACCCATAATCAATCTAACATTAAACAACACCCATCAATTATCCACACTAGGATTGAACCACGATCCTAGCTAATGGGTCTAGCTACTCATGCTTGAAGATAAAGTAAGAGAAATAGATTAAGAGAAAGACATATTAATTAATTACTAAAGTAGATACAAATATTCAATGATTAAAACAAAATAAAAGTGCCCAAAATGGCTACAAATGGTCTTCCCACGAGCGCAGCTCAAGTCTGAAAATAGATGATACCCTAAAAATGGAAAAAGATTATAGTTATACTAAGCTAGAAAAATTGGACAAAAATGCCCATATGGGGACAGTGCGGACCGCACAAAATGGTGTGTGGCCGCACTAGGGTCTTGACTCTAAAAAATCAACTCTCTTAACCCAGGCTCCGCAGACCGCACAGAATGGAGTGCGGCCGCGGATGCATGTAGCGCGATCTGCAGAAACGTGACCGCGGACCGCACAGGCTTGATCCTTGGCACTTGACATCTCTCTGAAATTTGCTTCCGCAGACCGCATAAAATGGTAGTGCAGCCACGGTGTCTTCAGTGCGAGCCGCACAATATCTACTATAGCCATACTGCTTTGATGCCTTAAAATCCAGGTATCTAAATCTCCCTAGTGCGGACCACACTCTAGTGCGGCCGCACTAAGACAGTTTGTCTTGAGTTGTCTTGTCTTTAGTACTTGTGCAGGTTTCACTCCTTTTGAGTTGATCTTTGACATCTCATCACTTTGTTGATCAAACCTACAATCAAGCACAACTTATGGGCCATTTGGGACTATTTTGTAAGAATTTATAATCAAAGCGTAAGCAAGAAGGAGTATGAAACACGTCAAAATCCCTAGTTATCAGGAACCAACCAAAATGCGTGATGATCCAACTCAGAGAACCTTATCTTATACTGGGTCACAGACATGCCATCTTGCTGAAGCTGCTCAAACTATATGCATAGCTCCTCTCTACGAGATTGCGGCTCGGATCGGCCTGCACTTCTCCAACATGAGAACAGAGAACTCATGCCATGTAAGTGGTACTGCACCGATCGGCCTGCACCTCTCATATGCCTCCTACCAACTGAAGGCAACCCCACAAAACTAAAACATAAGGAACAAAACCCCCACTAGTGTCCAAAATACCTATAGTCCGAAGCATCCGCTAGTACTTATCTAGAAAACCTTAAGCATATTCTGACTTAGAACCGCTAAATGATAGAGGTTGAAGCCTTCCAAATCTCTCAAGTCTCCTATGCTTATCATCTACCATAATGGGGACTACCGGGGCCTGAACAACTATAGCCGGCTGGGCTGGTAGTGCCCCTGGTATCTAAAGTCCCTACACTACTTGATTTGGAGTACGAGAAACAAGGGTATGAGTACCGCCCCCTGCCTGAGAAGTGGCAGATGTGGCCTAAGATGATTAAGCCAGTGCAAACTCTCAAAATCTAAGCCAAATCCTCCTAAAGGCATGGAATAACAATGGGCACAGCTGGTGTCTGAGATGGTCTTGCCGATTTAGTTATATCTGGAATCTGCTCCTGAGTTGGAGCAACTAGTAGTGCTACTCTAACTGTTGTACAAGCTGCACCTCAACCTCTAACTCAGCCTCAGCCTCTCACAACCCTAACTAGTGGCTGACTATCTGATTCGGTATTACGTGTCCTCACCATCTATGAGAAAATAGAATAATAGAAATTTAGTTTCCAAAATCAACAAATTCGCACGACAAAATACAAGAAGGTGAAATTTTCCTAATGGTTCAGCAACCTCTTGAAGATAAGTATAGACATTTCCGTATCGATCCTCAAGACTCTACTAAACCTTCTCATGACTCGTGAGACCTATGTAACCTAGGTTTTGTACCAACTTCCAACAACCCAAAATCACACCTATCGTGATGGCTCCTATATCAATACTAGGCAAGCCGACAATATCGATAACCTACATTTTCTTTTAAATATTGAAATCATAATAATTAAGTTTAAGAGAAAGTCTCACAAATACTGGTACAACTGCATTCCCAAAACCCAGTATCAAAATTTGAGCTGAGTCTAAATTAAATGTTGGGCAAAGGCTCGTACTCTCTCTTCTATGGATACGCTACCCCTTCCGGCTATGGTATAAGTAAGGGGAAGTCAGATCTACTCATTGATTTTATATTAGATGAGAGGTCGTACTATGATCAGCGGGAACATCCGCTTGAGCGAGCTCAAAATTGGCGTTTCAACCAGTTTTGAGTATAGGAGTCAAAGTTTAAGACTCAGAATAGGTATCAACCTAGTTGATAGATCGGGTGAGCCGGCCATGATCACTAAACTCATCAAACCACCAGCATATGAAAATTTGAATCATATGTTTCTATATGCTTAAGGAAAATGGGATTTTCAGAGTAGTATACGAAAGTTTGTTTATATAGAATGGAAAGCCCTGATAATCCATGGACGACCAGTAGAGTTCATAAAAGAAATAAAAGAAAGGTCCACGACAAAGTTGTCCCCTCTATCCTAGTAGAAGTTGTAAAATTATTCCAAGTATTTCAGTTGGAACAGCTCTGTACATTTTTTTTCTATTCACTCATTATCTGGCCTGGTCCCAATCATGATATTGAAGGAAGGTCTTATCCGACCCAACCTTGGAACTTAGAATGGCTGGCCTGTTTGGATGATAGAACATGAAGAGCGGGAGTCATGCCCATTCTCTATCTAGGCACAAGCAGGAACATAAAAAATAGAAAATCTAATACATGTACATGATGTAAGGACATATTCAAAAATAATACGTGATCCGATTTAGTAGGATGCCCGCAGAAAGGAAAGAGTTTACCGATTGCATAACAATTCATGCTTTAGTATGACTGTTACTATAGGCGCTGAAGTCATCTTGTTTGAATATGTAAACTATATGGCGGATATGATTACCAAATAAGCAAAACACGGGGGTCAGAAGTGAATTACGAGTTTGGGCCAATCTACGAATCAAGCAAGCTCCCCTTGCATGTAATGATGTATGTTATTCGATTTTAGGGAATTCAATGGATTGTGAAGTTGCTTCAAACCTACACATATCGAGGAAATAAAAAAGGGAAAAGAACTAAAATGGGAGAGGATAGTCATTGAGAAAGATGCCTTAACAGGTTGGTCATCTGTCAGGACGAGAATGCGAGTTCTTCTTATTATCAGTGATTCGTTGCCCCTCATACTCTTCTTTCCATTTTGGGTTGCTCTTCTTATCTATCGTACCCTCAATCCTCCTTTATATGAAGGCATCGTAACATATACATCAAAGGGACTGACCAACTATGAATAGATCTTACTTATGCTTACGGGTAAGAACATATATTAGTCCATATCGAGGGTCTATTTATTACAAAAGGAGAACATCCCTTTTCCAAAACATTAACATAGTTCCTCACGCTGACATTGAAAAGGGTGAAAAAAGAGTTAAGCTAGCAAGACTAATAGGTTTAGGCTAGGGCGCCAACCGTGACTCGAGGTCAGTTTTCCCACATCCGATAGACTTTCTCAATTTTCACTAATAGAATAGTTAAAGGTTTTTAGAATAGGCTGAGAAAAGTGTTAAGAGAGAACCTGTCACGACCCAGATTTTTCCCCCAACATCGGGATCGTGATGGCGCCTACTCGTGGTAGCTAGGCAAGCTATTGTATTCATACTATCCTATTTTTAGCGATATTTCATACTCAATTTATCAACAAGACCATAACCTTAATTAAATAAGTGCGGAAGACTTTATCGAAATAGAAATAAGCAGTTACAAGGTAAAACCATACTGAAATCCTCTACCCAACATGTGGGGTCACCAACTCACGAACTACTACTGGACACTACACATAAGGGTCTAAAAGAAAATAACATAATCTGTTTTGTCTCGGAACAAAGAGACTACAGCTAATAGCATAAATAAGAGAAAGAGACGCCGGGCCTGCGGACGCCTGCAAGCTACCTCGGTCTCGATAAGCTCAACTCCCACGCAAAAGATTTATTGCTGATGCTCCTGATCGACACGTGGACCTGTGCAAAAATGCACAGAAGTGTAGCATCAGCACAATCCGACCCCATGTGCTGGTAAGTGCCTGGCCTATCCCGGCGAAGTAGTGACAAGCCTAGGACCAGACACCCACATAAACCTGTGCAGTCTATATATATGTATGTACACCACAAGACAACGAGAAATAATCAAGTAACAATTCAACAAGGAAAACAAGTATAATGAGAAACAAGTAATGTCAAGTCAATGAAATAGCAAATAAAGTGCACGGCATCACCCTTCGTGCTTTTACTCTCATCCTCACATCCATGGTACGGCATGATCCTTCGTACATGGTTCAATAACAAGGCCGGCATGATCCTTCGTGCATAATCAATAACATGGCACGGCATTAACCTTCGTGCATAATCAATAACAAGGCACGACATTAACCTTCGTGCATAAACAATAAATAAAGGCACGACATCACCCTTCGTGCATTATCACTCATCCTCACCCAGATAACAATCACAGTTAAGGGCAGAGAATGAAAACAACAAATCATGAACCGTCCCAGCAAGGGACACAATAATCACTACAACAATGGTCCCGGCAAGGGAAAACAATAGCAACTCTACAACCCGGCAAGGGTTCAACAAATTATCTTCAAATATGTCTCACAACAAGTATCAACAATGACTCACGGTCATGCTAGACGCTAGTGTATGGATGCTCATCACCACAGCCCATACACCGCACTCGATCACATAGCACATATCACACAATCCTATTCCCTCAAGCTAGGATAGAACAAACACTTACCTCGAATGTTTACGAACAATTCAATCTGTGGCAACGTCTTTTCCTTTCAAATTTGGCTCCAATCCAATCGTATCTATACACAATTGATTTAATATCATCAATACTACTCAACAAACTAATTCATATGGCCAATTACAATTTTTACAACATTCTGCCCGGAATAGTGAATATCGACTCCGGGCCCACATGGTCGGAACTCGGGGTTCGGACCAAAATCCTGTTACCCATTCCCCCACGAGTTCAAGTATATGATTTGTTTCAAAATCGGACCTCAATTCGAGGTCCAATTACCCAATTCATGAAAACCCTATATTTTACCAAAAACAAGAATTTCTACCATGAAAACCTTTGATTTCTATTGAAAAACACGTTTAATGTTGTTAGGAATTGAAAGAATTAAGTAGAAAGTGACTTACAATTGCTTTCAAGAAGAGGGAGTTCGTGAAAAATCGCCAATGGATGTTTTTTGGTTGTGAAATGTGAAAAATGAAGCTAGAAATCGTGATTTACAGGTCTCTGTGTTCGCATTTGCGAGCAGGGGTTCGCAATTGCGAACCCCGACCAAATTCTGGAGTTTGAAAAATAAGCTAAGGATGGGAAGTTCGCATTTGCGAACTTTTGTTCGCATTTGCGAAGCCAAGGCAAAGCTGGGAAGTTCGCATTTGCGAACAATTGTTCGCATTTGCGAGCAAGGCTGGATCAAGGAATGTTCGCATTTGCGACAGGAGCTTCGCATTTGCGACAGGAGCTTCGCATTTCCGAAGCCATGCGGTTAATGGAGGTTTTGTTCGCAATTGCGAACCAAGCAGTCCTCGACACCCCTTCGCATTTTCGGTCAAGGGTTCTCATTTGCGAACGCAGCCTAGACCTGTCACCTTCGCATTTGCGAGAAATTCTTCGCAAATGCGAAGCCAACAGCTGGGTGAACACCCAGCAGTGCAAAAATTCAGAAATTGTTCCAACGGCCTATCAAATCTTTACCCGAGCCCCCCGGCTCCAAACCAAACATGTACACAACATCAAAAACACATTACTAACTTGTTCGTGCGATCACATCGCCAATATCACATCGTTTTCATCAAATCAAACCTCAAGTTCATGATTTTCATACTTTTGGTTTTCAAAACTTTCAAACTTGGAACTCAAGGTCTAAAACATATCAACGACCTCCAAATGTCACCAAACTTTGCAGAAAGCACATATATAATATTTAAGACTTGTACCGAGCGTCGGAACCAAAATACGAGCCCGATACCATAGTCATTTAATTCATTTTCCTTTAATATTTACAGCAAAAACAATTTCATAGAAAAATTCATAACTTGGGCTCTAGGCCTCAGAATTCAACTCCGGATGCATGTCCAAGTCCCATATTTTCCTACGGACCTTCCAGGACCGTCCGCTCTCGGGTCCGGGTCCGTTTACCAAAAATGTTGACCGAAGTCAACTATATCAATATTAATATCATTTTTCTTCAAATTTCTCATAGAATTCATATATTCTATCACAAAATCTTTCCGGCTACATGCCCGGATCGTGCTCGTAAATCGAGGCAACATATAATGAGGTTTTCAAGGCCTCGGAAGTATGGAACAAGTAAGGAAAATAGGTGATGACCCTTTGGGTTGTCACATTCTCCACCTCTAAAACAATCGTTCATCCTCGAACGGACAAGAGAAAGAAGTACCTGAGTCGGAAAACAAATGTGGGTAGCGGCTCCGCATATCAGACTCGGACTCCCAGGTCGATGCCTCAGGAGGCTGACCTTTCCACTGAACACGCACAGAAGGAAAACACATGTGTGGGATCGCCGGTCTAGAATGGCCACCGGCTCCTCCTCGTAAGATAGTTCATTGTCCAATTGGACAGTGCTGAAGTCTAATACATGTGTGGGATCTCTGTGGTACCTCTGAAGCATAGATACATGAAAAACTGGATGCACAGCTGATAAGCTAGGCGGCAGAGCTAGTCCGTAAGCCACCCCTCCCACTCGGTCTAGAATCTCAAATGGACCAATATACCTAGGGCTGAGCTTGCCCTTCTTCCCGAACCTCATCACGCCCTTCATAGGCGACACTCGGAGAAATACCCGCTCACCAACCATGAAAGTCTACATCTCGAACCTTACGATCCGCATAAGTCTTATGTCTGGACTGAGCTGAACGCAATCTCTCCTGGATAGTCTTGACCTTATCCAAGGCCTCCTAAACTGAATCTGTACCCATTAACCGAGCCTCTCCCGGCTCAAACCATCCGACTGGAGATCGACATCGCCTACCATACAATGCCTCATACGGGGCCATCTGGATGCTGGTCTGGTAGCTGTTATTGTAGGCGAACTCTGCTAATGGCAGAAACTGGTGCCACGAGCCTCCGAAATCAATGACACAGGCCCGAAGCATGTCCTCTAGAATCTGAATAGTCCTCTCGGACTAGCCATCTGTCTGAGGATAAAAAGCTGTACTCAGCTGAACCTGGGTGCCTAACTCCTGCTGGACCGCTCTCCAGAACCGCGAGGTAAACTGCGTACCCCGATCAGAGATAATAGATATCGGCACCCCATGAAGTCGAACAATCTCCCTGATGTAAATCTCCGCTAACCTCTCCGATGAGTAGGAGACAGATACTGGAATGAAGTGTGATGACTTGGTCAGCCTATCAACAATGACCCAAATAGCATCAAATTTCCTCCAAGTCAAAGGAAGTCCCGTAACGAAGTCCATAGTGATCCGCTCCCATTTCCACTCGGGAATCTCAATCCTCTGGAATACACCACCAGGCCTCTGGTGCTCATATTTCACCTGCTGACAATTTAGACACCGAGCGACATACACAACGATATCGTTCTTCATTCTATGCCACCAATAGTGCTGCCGTAAGTCTTGGTACATCTTCGCGGCGCCCGAGTGAATAGAATACCGCGAATTGTGGGCCTCCGCTAAGATCAACTCTCGAATCCTTTCAACATTGGGTACACAAACTCGACCCTGCAATCTCAATACCCTATCATCATCTAGATTTACCTTCGTGGCACCTCCCCGCTGTACTGTATCTCTCAAGTCACGCAAATGAGGATAATCAAATTGCCTCTCACGGATACGCTCTAATAGAGAAGAACGAGCGACCGTGCAGGCTAACACCCTGCTAGGCTCAGAAATGTCTAATATCACGAACCGGTTGGCTAAGGATTGGACATCTAGAGAAAATGGTCTCTGACTGACCGGAATGAATGCAAGACTACCCATGCTGGCAGACTTTCTACTAAATGCATCGGCCACCACATTGGCCTTACCTGGGTGGTATAGGATAGTAACATCATAGTCTTTCAGCAACTCTAACCATCTCTGCTGTCGTAGATTTAACTCCTTTTGCTTGAACAAGTACTGTAGGCTTTTGTGAGCAGTGTATACCTCACACGTCACACCATATAGATAATGCCTTCAGATCTTCAAGGCATGCACCACTGCTGCTAACTCAAGATCATGTACTGGATAATTCTTCTTATGTATTTTTAACTGCCTCGAAGCATAAGCGATAACCTTACCATTCTGCATCAATACCGTTCCAAGCCCTGTACGAGATGCGTCACAATACACTATATAAGGCCCTGCACCTGTAGGTAGTATCAACATTGGTGCGGTAGTCAAGGCTGTCTTGAGCTTCTGAAAGCTCGCCTCACACTCCTCTGACCACTGTAACTGGGCACCCTTCTGGGTTAACCTGGTCATTGGGGCTGCAATAGAAGAAAACCCCTTTACAAATCGACGGTAGTAACCGGATAATCCGAAGAAACTCCGGATCTCAGTCACTAAAGCTGGTCGAGGCCAATTCTGGACTGCCTCAATCTTCTTCGGGTCCACCTGAATACCTTCCACTGATACAATGTGACCCATAAATGCTACCGAACTCAACCAGAACTCACATTTTGAAAATTTGGCATAAAGCTGATTATCCTTCAAGGTCTGAAGAACCACTCTGAGGTGCTGCTCGTGCTCTTCCCGGCTGCGGGAGTATACCAGAATGTCATCTATAAAGACTATCACGAACAGATATAAGTAAGGCCTGAAAACCCGATTCATCAATTCCATGAATGCTGCTGGGGCATTGGCCAACCCGAAGGACATGACCAAGAACTCATAATGCCCAAATCTCGTGCGAAAGTCTGTCTTAGGAATGTCAGCCGCCCTGATCTTCAGCTGATGGTAGCCTGACCTCAAGTCTATCTTTGAGAAAACCCTCGCTCCCTGGAGTTGGTCAAACAAATCATCAATCCTCGGCAGTGGATATTTATTCTTTATTGTCACTTTGTTCAATTGCCGATAATCAATACACATCCGCATCGAGCCATCTTTCTTCTTCACAAACAACACAGATGCTCCCCAAGGGGAAACACTGGGCCTGATAAAGCCCTTCTTAAGAAGGTCTTGCAACTGATCTTTCAACTCTTTTAACTCCGGTGGGGCCATGCGATAGGGTGTAATAGAGATGGGCTAAGTGCCCGATGCCAGATCAATGCAGAAATCAATATCCCTGTCGGGTGGCATGCCCGGCAGGTCTGAAGGGAAAACCTCAGAAAATTCCCGTACAATAGGGACAGACTCAATGGAAGGAACCTCTGCGTTGGAATCACGAACATAAGCCAGATAAGCTAGACACCCCTTCTCGACCATGTGTCGAGCCTTAACATAGGAAATAATAGTGCGAACGGAGTGGCTTGAGGTACCCTTCCACTCTAGTCGGGGTGATTCTGGCAAGGCCAAGGTCACAGTCTTGGCATGACATTCTAGAATAGCATGGTATGGGGACAACCAGTCCATCCCCAGTATGACATCAAAATCTACCATGTTCAAAAGCAACAGATCAACACGGGTCTCAAGGCCCCTAAAGATAATTACGCACGAACGATGCACCCGGTCGACTACAATGGAGTCACCCACCAGTGTAGACACATAAACTGGAATATCCAGAGCATAGCTAGGCACGGTCAAATACGGTGCAAAGTAGGAAGACACATATGAATATGTAGACCCAGGGTCAAATAATACTGAAGCACCTCTGCCACACACAAGAATGGTACCTGTAATCACGGCATCTGATGTCTTTGCCTCTGGCTTGGCTGGTAAAGCATAGAATCGGGGATCTACACCTCCTCTCTGAGCTACGTCTCTAGGACGGCCATCAACTGGCTGACCTTTACCTCTGGCTGGATGGTCTCCACCTCGACGGTCCCTACCTCCACCTCTATAATCTCTACCCCCGCCTCTGGCTGGCTGGGCAGGCTGAGGATCATCTGGGGCCTGAATCATAGGACGAGGACCCCGCTGCTGAGAGTTGCCCGTTGCTCGAGGGCAGAATATGACAAAATGACCTGGGTCACCACAACCGTAGCAACTCCTAGGTTGATGGGGCTGCTGGCCCTGACGACCTGAATGGCCTCCACGAACACTCTAAAGAGGCTGAGCATTAATAGGAGACTGATCTGAATACTGCTCACGAAACCCACGATCACCTGGTCCACCATGTGAAGCCTGAAGGGAGGAATGGAAAGGCCTAGAAGACTGGCCCCTATCAAAAGATTCCCTACCTCCAGAAGAAGAACCACTAAACCTGCCTGAATGACGAGGCCTCTTGTCTGAAGAATAACCACCTCCCCGAGAAAGAGCCATCTCAACTCTACGTGTTGCATTAGCTGCCTCCTGAAATGATATATCACTCCCCACTCCCATAGCCATCCGAAGTCTAATTGGCTAATTAAGCCTATCTATGAACCTGCGGACCCTCTCCCACTCTTTGGGAAGTATCACCACTGCATGACGTGCCAAATCAACAAATCTCGTCTCATACTGGGTGACAGTCATAGTGCTCTGCTGGAGGCGCTCAAACTGCCTCCGAAGTGCATCCCGCTGAGTACTTAGGAGAAACTTCTCCAGAAATAACTCTGCAAACTGATCCCATGATAAAGCTGGGGACCCTGCTGGTCGAGTCAAACAATAATCCCTCCACCAAGTCTTGGCGGATCCTGAAAGCCTAAATGTACAGAAGTCAACTCCATTGGACTCCACGATCCCCATAGTCTTGAGAATCTCATGGCAACCGAATAAGAAATCCCGAGGATCCTCCGATGTGGCACCGCTGAAGGTAGTGGTTAACATCTTGGAGAACCGATCAAGTCTCCAAAAAGAATCAGAAGTCATGGCGGCTCCATCTCCGGCCTGAGTTGTGGTACCTGACTGAGTGGCCACAGCTGGCTGAACTACTGGTGCCTGAGGCTGAGGAGCTACTGGCTCCGGAGTGAGAGCAATAGGATCCTAGGCCCCTCCTCCAGCCTGAGAAGCGGCTGGTGGAACTGATAATAAGCCTGCTCTGGCAACACTGTCCATAAATCCCGCTATCCTAACCAAAGCCTCCCGAAGATCCGGGGTAAATAAAGCCTCTCCTAGGACCTGAGCTGGGCCCACTGGAGCTGCTGGGACTGGAACCTCCTCGCCAATCTCAATATGAGGCTCCACCTCTTGAGTAGCTGCAGGGGACTGAGCCCTGCCCCTACCACGGCCTCAGCCCCTGCCCCTCACGGGAGCTGCCTGGGGCTCGGGCTGCTGGTCAACGGACGAAGAAGTGCGTGTCCTCACCATCTGCGAAAGGACAGAGTAGAAGTTCAATAAGTATTTGAGGATCAAATCGCATGACAAGAAGGAACAAATGAGAGACTCTTTCCTAACTCAATAGACCCTGGAGGACAAGTACAGACGTCTCTGTACCTACCTCTCAAACTCTATTAAGCTTGTTCGTGAGTGCTGAGACCTATGTAAACTAGAGCTCTGATACCAACTTGGTACGACCCGGATTTTTCCCCCAACATCGGGATCGTGATGGCGCCTACTCGTGATAGCTTGGCAAGCCACTGTATTCATACTATCCTGGTTTTAGCGATATTTCATACTCAAATTATCAACAAGACCATAACCTTAATTAAATAAGTGCGGAAGACTTTATCGAAATAGAAATAAGCAGTTACAAGGTAAAACCATACTGAAATCCTCTACCCAAGACGTGGGGTCACTGTGAGCACGTGATTTTTGCCCTACATGAGAACTACTCCCAGAAAATTCAAAAAAAATAAAATAGTTTCATGTTGAGCATGATTTTTGTGATCTTTGTGTTATGTTACATTTACATTTTTGTGTGTGCGTTCTTATTTATTTAAATTAGTAAAATACAAAAGTATATATTATGTTTTTGCATTTTTTAGTGTTTAATAGCAAATTATGTGATTTACATCTAAGTGATATGTAATTGTGTATCTTGATTATTAGTAAAACTTAATTAGCACTCTTATAAGTTAGTTTGATTTTTGTAGTTTGATTTAGAATTTTTTGGTTTAAATTAGAGACAAAATAAAGAGGAAATCGGAACTGGGCCGTCTCCAATAAGCAGTTACAAGGTAAAACCATACTGAAATCCTCTACCCAAGACGTGGGGTCACTGTGAGCACGTGATTTTTGCCCTACATGAGAACTACTCCCAGAAAATTCAAAAAAAATAAAATAGTTTCATGTTGAGCATGATTTTTGTGATCTTTGTGTTATGTTACATTTACATTTTTGTGTGTGCGTGCTTATTTATTTAAATTAGTAAAATACAAAAGTATATATTATGTTTTTGCATTTTTTAGTGTTTAATAGCAAATTATGTGATTTACATCTAAGTGATATGTAATTGTGTATCTTGATTATTAGTAAAACTTAATTAGCACTCTTATAAGTTAGTTTGATTTTTGTAGTTTGATTTAGAATTTTTTGGTTTAAATTAGAGACAAAATAAAGAGGAAATCGGAACTGGGCCATCTCCAATTCAATAAAAACCAGGCCCATACTAATTCAACACCCAGCCCAAATACCCGCCCAGGCATCAGCATATGTAACGGTTGATCTGGACCGTTATTATCCAACGGCCCAGATTAATCAATCAATTCCCAAATACCCGCCCAGGCATCAGCATATGTAACGGTTGATCTGGACCGTTGGATTTTACTATCCAACGGCCCAGATTAATCAATCAATTCCCAAATACACCTAGGCCCTAACTTAACCACACGACGCCGTTTTGGTTTAAGTGAAGCAATCCTGGTCGTTGATCGTAAATGATCCAACGATCAGGATTTAATCTCGTAATTCATATATAAGGCCATCTCCACACCCCGCCCCCCAAGCCAGACCCCCCTCACACCCATCGTCTCTCCCACAGACGAATTAACCTCGCCGTGAGCCACCGCACTCCGCCTGCCGGAAATCGCCTCACGGCGGTTCCGGTAGGCCAACGGCCACCAAATTAACACCAACCCTTCTCCTCACCTCCCTCTCTTCGAATCCGGCCTCCGTTAGTCTCGAATCTGTCCCGAGTTTGTCGAATATTGAATCAAAGGTTGCCGGAATTTGAAAATCATGCCAAACCTCACCAAAATCACACCATAGTTTCCCCTCACCTCCCTCATACCCCCATCGGCCTTAGCTTTGTTCGAATCTTGCTAGAACCAGTCGAGCCCCAAAATCGCGGCCATGAACCCTAAAACTCGATTCCGGCCTAATTGAGGTCTAATAGACCTTAATTGGGATGTTTTCACTATTGAAAACATCTCAATTAAGGTCCATTGGCCTCAAAGAACAAAGGTCCAAGCCGAGTTGAATCCAAGATGGGTCCGAGGCTCGTTCGAATGCAATTTGTCTCCTTACATTGTATTTTCCTTTCCTTCTTCATAGGCTAGTGTGATTAATGACATGAATTTTACCCTTTATCTTTTCTTTTAATTTTCTGCTTTGTTCTTCATCTCTTTGGGACCTGTTTATTTGGTCGATTTTTGTTGTTTCTTCGATTGAAAATGAATGATATACTTAGTATGATTAAGGTCGTCAAGCTAACTAGTTCATATGGATTGGTATCATGTTGTGTCGAACCATGAGTCACGGATTTGTTGGACTTTGTTTGTTCTTGATTGTATACGTAGGATCAATTAAGTAGTTGTCGTCATTTAGTTATATGATTTCCCTATTGAACACTGGATAGTGATTGATGTTGTTGATTCATCAAGTGAAGCTCTTGGAATTTTTGTGATTTCAAGTTAAGTCCAGAATCTGCTGTTAGCATTAGTGTGAGGTGATTAATCAGGCTTAGAATAGTTTAATACCCTGCACAGCCCAGTGGAACCTGCTGTTACAGCAGGGCATTCCACCAAGTTCTCATTTAACATTTAAACTAATTAAGCCCATACTTGACAAGACTTAGTGGCTGAAAACAGAGGGGTTAGTGGGCTGGCAGAGCAGGGATGGGCAAGGTTTGAGTGGATTTTTGCTGGTCCTTGGGTCTCAGAGATAGGGGTCTGTTTTGGTTATATATAGGAAGCTGCAGAGAATAGAAAGGGACTGGTTTTTAGCTTTAAAAGAGTAGCACACATTAGGAGAAGCAAAGGCAGAAATACACACATATATAGATACTGTGTTACTGTTCCATTGAAGTTTGGCTACTGTTGTTGTTGTTGTTTGTGAGAGAAGGCTATTTGTTTGCTGCTGTTGTTTGCTGAGTTGGTTGTGGTCTTGTGTATTGCGGTTGATTTTGTTTCTCCTGTTGTTGCTGCTGCTGTGTTGTTGTTGTATGCTGTGGTGATTTCGATTGGCTATTGTTGGCACTGTGTGTTTGCTACTGCTGTGGGTCTTGTTGGGTGCTAAGTGTTCTGAGGGATCGGTTACCATTGGTTTGTTGCTGTGTTGTTTGTTTGCTGGGCTACTGCTACTGTTTTGTTTCTCCTGTTGTTGCTGCTGGTTCATCATGCTGTTGCTGTGAACTGCTTGCCATCACTGACCTCCTTTTCTTTCTTCTTCTATACTCCAGGTACACATTTCTGTCATTACAGCTTCTTGGTTCGATAAAGAATGAAGCCTTATTCTCCCTTTTAGATCTGTTTAACACATGTAGTTGTCCAATGCTTCTTATGTTTGTATGAGTACATGTAATTAAATCTATCTTACTGGTTTGGGGTTGAGAAGAATGCATTCATTAGTTTTAAGATGGAAATGTATTTAGATCGAAAAATGCACTGTTATTGGATATGTATAGAAATCTGAATTGTTCCTGTGGTATCTATGCTTGAATCTTCTCTATTCATGGCATGTGACTTCCAAATCTGTCCATACCCGATCTTGTGTTAAAGTTGAGATTAATTATCTGTTCAAGTGGGAAGTTTAGGACGATTTGAACACCCGTGAGGAATGATATCTTGAACTTGCAAAAATATATGACATTAGCTCTTTGAGGATTATTTGAATTTAAAGTGAGTTCTTTCCACCTAGTTGTCCCCCATAGACTCAAGCTTACTCACTTAATTAATTAGTCGTATGTTTGCTCGAATTGATTATAGTTGAGTAGGATTTTGTCACATTGTAGGAATTAGTGAGTTATTATGCAACTGAATGACGTAAGTAGATTAAAGGAATCGGGGGTGCATTTCATGTGACCCGACCCCAATTTCGAACAAGATTAAATAAAGCGTGTCAGGAACCACAGGCGCATTTCATGTGATGTGGCTCGTAACAAGTTTTAAATAATTTGGAATCAACTCCTAAATAAATACAGTGGGATGTAGCTCGCTTTAGATTTGAATTAGAGATGCGCCTCGCCCAATAGTTACACAAATCGCAAGGCCCTCATGAAGGTACATATAAAATACTTAGATTTCGAGATGTGTCGTTTCTTAGCGAATATCATTACCTTCTCAAAAGTGTAAATAAGTAACCACTCTAGGCGCGCATTTTAATTCTACCCTCTTAAATACGGGTGTGCATTTCATGCGACCCAAATCCAAATCCTAAAATGTTGAATAAGAATGTGTCGAGGATCCGGGTGCATTTCATGTGACGTGATTCGAAACATATTTTTAGGCAACTTTCTCTCTCGTAAATCATAATAATAATAAAAGCGGTAAAGGGATATTAATTTGCACTAAGTACATAACTGTAAAAATCAGATAAATGAGCCGAACACGACAGTTGAGCGACCGTGCTAGAACCACGGAATTCGGGAATGCCTAATACCTTCTCCCGGGTTAACAGAATTCCTTATCCGGATTTCTGGTTCGCGGACCGTTAAATAGAGTCAAACCTTTCCTCAATTCGGGTTTTAAACCGGTGACTTGGGACACCATAAATCTCCCAAGTGGCGACTCCGAATCTCTCAATAAATGAATCCCGTTTTGGTTGTCCTTTAATTGGAAAAACTCTCTTTTATATTTTGCGCCCTCGCGGGTAAGCGTAAAAAAGAGGTGTGACAGCTCTGGCGACTCCACTGGGGATATCTCAGAATTCGAGCTCGGAATAATTGTCGTATTCGGCTTATTTATTATCTGATTTTTATTGCATGTTTGTATTAATGTGCTAAATATTGTTTTACTGCTTTGATATTTTGTGAACTGTACATATAAATTGCGCCGGAACCAATCTTCTCTCTGAGTCTTCTAAATCATGAAGAAGGGTGCACTTCATGTGACTTCTTTTCTGTATAGTGTCTAATTCCCATTTTAGAACGAGGTTTGGATAAGTTGCAAAACCGGTGAAGCTTCTGTATTCCCGGGTTGCTGCCTCCTCCTCGGCTCGAGCTGTCCGCTCGGGTAAGCCAAGTCTAGAACAAATAAACCCAGGATTTTGAACCTAGAATAACAAAGCTTCATGCCGGATCCCTAGTAGGAACGTTTATTTGCATCATGTTGCATTTGGCTTAGGGGACTCAACACAGGGGTTGGGTCCGCCTAGGACAGGTGACCTGAAATGAAAAGACTATCCTGCTGCATCTTGTTTGTCTTACGCATTTATCTGTTATAGACTTGCATGCTGACCGGCTTTAGATAAGGAAAATTAAAAATTAAAAAAAAAAAAATAGCCATCGTCTTGTTATGAATAAATAAATAAGGTAGTTTGTTTCGTTAAAACCGAACTACGTGGGTTTGATTCTCATTGGATGTGAGATACGTAGGCAACCTCTATCAGGTCCAACTTCACCTTTTGAAAAATAGCCAAAATATCAAAACTAACTTTTGTACTAAATAAGTCGGTGACGTTGTTTTCAAAAATAGCCGAATGTTCCCGAAAGGGACGCCGGAAGGCTCTGATTTCGTATAAACGGCCACCTTTGGGTCAATTTTAATTTCGATCAATTTACCCCACAACCTTAAAAGCCTTCGTCCCCGAGACGTTGAAAGGCCGTGATTGAAAACTGGTTTTTTATTATATTTTTAGCAAAACAAAGTTGTTTTTCTTATTTAAATCACCTTAATAAATGTGCAGGATGAGCACGAATCAGAATAAATCATTTTCAATCTTTAGCGAGGTCCCTCAGCAGCTCCATATATGGTGGAACGATTTGGAAGACAATAGCAAAAAGATAGTGGGGAGAATTTTGGGAGGTTTGGTTAATCTGTTGAATATCGAGCCAAGGAAAGACATCATCAATGCACTGGTATCTTTCTGGGATCCGACCCGCAATGTGTTCCGTTTTGTTGACTTTGAACTGACGCCCACGTTAGAGGAGATTGCGGGCTATGCAGGACTAAATGGGAAATTAAGAGGGCAATACCTGCTCTCACCAAGACCGGTATCTCCACATGGGTTTCTAGATTTGCTGAGCATTAGTCGGAAGGTGCAAAATGATGATCTGCTGAAAGGATGTTGCGATCTCCAATTCTTATACCAACGGTACGGCACTCCTCGGGGTTTTGAAGAGTTAAACCTTGGACTAACTCACGCAGGGAATAGAACCAAGTGGGAGGCCAGACGAATTCTAGCATTCATAACGACATTCTTGGGGATTGTGATTTGTCCACGCGAAGATAAGAAAATAGAGATAAGTCTGGTAGGAATAGCCGATATTGCAATCAAAAAGGCTACCAGCACGGTGGTCCCTTTGGTTTTGTCCGAAATCTATCGAGCCTTGACTGTATGCCGAGAAGGGGGCAATTTCTTCCAAGGATGCAATCTGTTACTCCAATTGTGGATGCAGGAACACCTCCATCACCGGACACAATACATGAACCATGGGTTGACCGGGAAAAACTGTATCAGGGGGTTTTGAAGAACGGATGATGGGTGCTGTATTCCCTGAAGGCGTCGAGGCATGGCTTGCACGACTGAGCTCAATAGAAGCCGATCAGATTGAATGGGCGTTCGGGTGGTTACCCGATACTGAAGTAATATATATGGCAGCCGAGGAGTGTTATATTCTTCTGATGGGGATCCGCAGTGTTCAACCATATGTTCCTCATCGTGTGTTACGTCAACTAGGCAGGTTTCAGGTTATTCCTACCGATCAAGACCTGAGAAAGCACGCCATTGAGTTGAGCCCGGGAGTTGTACTCCCCGAAGAGAAGATTAGAAAGTTGTGGCATGAATGTAGATTCCTTGAGCCTAAAACCATGGTCCGGGAACTAGCTAAGGGTGAGGTGGACCCAAAGTACAATGTGTGGTTCGGGAAAAGATTTCAGATTCGTCGGAAATGTTCTAAAAGAGCCCATGTCCAACAATTCACGGAAGATTCACGGGAACAATGGAATTGGCTAGCAAAGGAGGAGGGGTACAGGACGAAGATTGGTAGGATAGAACAGCAGGTCCGGGACCTTCAGTTCGAGAAGAACGTGCAAGCTGCCACCGACGAAGGAGACAAAAAGAAGTTGGCACAAGAAAACGACTTCTTGAGAGCTCAAATCCAGCAAATGAAAAGGGATGCTGACAGACAGTTGAGGAGTCGGGCAGACGAAAAATTGATAAAGGGTTTGAGAAGCCAAGTCACCGATATCCAAAGAGAATTGGACGAGTCGAAAGCCCAAACAACGAGGATCCGTGCTAGCTGGAGAAAGGAGGCACATCAACATGCACTTCACCTACAACGGGTGGAAGAAGATTACACTGAGATCATCACTAGTCTAAGGGAAGCAAATGTTGTCCTCAGGGAGCGGGTTTTCAAGCAAGCCCGAGATGCCAGAGCGGACCTCGACCGTTGCCACAATTTGATGGCCCGACTGCAAGGACAAGTGGATAGGCTCCTAGACCAAGTCACCAACAATGCTCGAAGATTGGGGGCGAAAAGCCAGCAGATAGAACAGCTACTCAGAGAAAGGGACATGATCAAGGACAGAATTGGAGAAATTGGGCATTATGTCACCATGAAGTGCTTAGCCTGTGAACGAATGCCCCGCACCGACCTTTTCGCTTCAATTATGGGTTATGTTCATCGGATCATGGGAGAGTTAAGGGGACTGCACAAGGACCTCACACCAAGGCCCGCGGCAAGGCCGAATGATGCCTCGCGGGCCCCCAGGAATTTTAGAGCATTAGATTTTTGATTAAAAATGTATTTTTGAAATGTTGGGTCAAGCTAGTTGGCATTTTTATCTTTACTTTCCCAAGTCAAGCATTTCTTTTGTTTTGCTGATTGTTGTAAGACGTGTTTTGTAACTGCACGGTTATATTTGATATAAAAGTTACTGAATTTTGCCACAATCTTTTTACCAGAACTACGCTCGGTCTGATTCACGCGGGGTCGTGATACGTAGGCAATCCACATAAGATTCGACCACCACTAAAAGGAAAAGAATGCAAAGGTTAATAACAATAAGGCTTTCAAGGATAAAAGAAAAGAAGAAAAAAAAAGAAAAGAAAAAGAAAAAGAAAAGGGGTCGGAATGACGCATGTTAAGAGTACATGTAGAAAGGGTTATTTGGTTAGGTGCATTGCATCCAACGTGCTATAACATATCTGTCAAACTCGGTAAACTAACAAGTTTGTTGCATTTCCGGAAAAGTTTAGCAGTTGGTTTGACAGAATATACTGGCCAGCCATCATTACCGTACTAGATCCAAAGGACCGATTACAGTAAGCATGTCTAGTTCTGGTAAGAGCCTCGAGGAAGAAAAATCAGAGTTACAAATCATGAAAGAAGAGGTAGACCGGTTGAAACAACAGATAACAGAGATGCACCTGGCCTGGGCCAGGGAACAGTCTTCACCAAACCGCCCTACTCTCGCCTCAGCTCCGGAACATCCACCCATCGATCCTTCGACAAGCGCCCCGATCTATCCATACTTTCAGGGGGAAAACCCATATGCCACCCACATTCCACCAGCCAAACCAAATCCTCCTCCAGCCACCCCTGTTTTTGTGGCACCTCCACCTGCTCCTCTGCAAAGGCCGGCCGGCGAGCCGCATGTTCAGATCCATGACAACTCTTACTATCCTCCAGAGCCTACTTTTAGGGCTCCTGAACCGCAATCACATACCCCTCACTGGGATAATCCGGCAGAACCGGAAAAGTACTTCCAAAGTTCGGAACATGAGGAAGTTATCAGAAAAGTTAAAAGCCTGGAGCAGTCCTTCAGGAACATGCACGGTTTGGGTAATCAGGTCAGTGTCGCTTACAAAGATCCGTGCCCGTTCCCCGACGTCCAATTACCGGCCGGGTTCAAAATGCCCAAGTTTGACCTATACGAGGGGCACGGTGATCCTGTAGCCCACCTCCGAGGGTTTTGTAGTAAAATGCGAGGAGCCGGAGGACGGGATGAGATTCTGATAGCTTACTTCGGTCAGAGTCTGGGAGGATCTGCGCCGGAGTGGTACACTAGACAGGACCCCAGCAGATGGTTTACGTGGGATGACTTGGCTCAAGCTTTTATCGGGCAGTTCCAGTACAATCTTGAAATAATCCCCGACCGCCTGTCATTGCTAAAATTAGAGAAGAAACCCGCTGAAAGTTTCAGGGAATTTGGTTTCCGCTGGAGGGAACAGGCAGCCAGGGTAGATCCGCCGATGAGAGAGAGCGAGATGGTGGATTACTTCTTGCAGACACTAGAGCCAACCTATTTCGGACATCTGGTAACGTCCGTGGGCAAATCATTCACGGAGGTGATAAAAATGGGGGCTATGATCGAGGAAGGTTTGAAGGCCAACAAGATCATGAGCTACTCAGCATTGAAAGCCACTACTCAGGCTATCCAAAGTGCACTGGAGGAGTACTTGGGAAAAAGAGGAAAGAGGAAGTCGCGGCGGTCGAGTCCGGGACATGGTTCAGAAACAGAGGCCCTGCACCCCAATATAGCCCGCCCCAGCCTCACCACCAAAATTACTCCCACAATCCATATAACCACCCGCAACATTACTATCCCGCACCCGACCCCCATTTTACTGTCCACCACGCACAGTCCTATTCTGCACCTCCCGTCCATGCACCGTGGCGTGCACCAAGCCCGCAAAGTAATTATCCACCCCTAAGATCTTACAGAAACCCCTCGGGCGCGAGTTTTCATCCGAACCAGGCATTCAAGGGCGACAGGGCGCCGAGGCCAAAGACTTTCACTCCCTTGGGAGAGTCTTACACCAATCTGTTCCACCGGTTGAAGCAAGTAGGGTTGCTAAATCCGGTTGAAGCTAAGCTACCAAACCCTCTTCCGAAGAACCTGGACCATTCAGTAAATTGTGCCTACTGCTCGGGATGTCCGGGACACGATACGGAAAAGTGTTGGAGGTTGAAGACGGCCATCCAGGAGCTCATCGACACTCGCAGGATTGAGGTCCAGACTCCAACAGAGCCCAACATCAACCAAAACCCACTTCCAACTCATCATGAGACCAACATGATCGAGTTGGTACGAGCAGAAGAAGGAAAGGAGAAAGCCTCTTAGACGGTAATGATGATCAAGTCTAGCGGGGTAGGAATGAGAAAGGGGCTGAGCTTTGATGAGCCATCCATTTGCAAGAAGGACGCACCAGGAGGGTCAGAAGCAGAAAAGGGAAGTGTGAACGAAGTACCGGTGAGGCCGGGGGAAGCAAAAATAGTTGTACCGGGGATAGCAACCAAGCCCGTCTTGACGGTAGCAGGCGTTCGAATGGATCCTTTCATCATCAAGCCAGCAATACAGTTGCCCATAACTGATAGCAGAGCTATTCCATGGAATTATGCTCAGGTTACAACAACCTACAAAGGAAAGGAAGTGAAAGAGGAAGTTTGCGAAGCGCAAGGGTTGACCCGCTCGGGGAGATGTTTTGCCCCTGCGGAATTGAGGAAGACCACTCCGGCAGCATTGAAAAAGCCGGTAACTGATGAAGAGGCGGAAGAATTCTTGAAAAAGATGAAGCTGCATGACTACTCTGTCTTAGAGCAGTTGAAGAAGACTCCGGCGCAAATATCATTGCTATCCTTGCTGATACATTCTGAAGAACATCGGCAAGCTTTGATGAAAGTCCTGAATGAGGCACATGTACCGGATAAAATCTCGGTGAGTCATTTGGAGAAGATCACCAATAGGATCTTCGAAGCGAATCGGATCACCTTCACCGATGATGAATTGCCCGAGGAAGGCACCGAGCACAACAAGGCTTTATATCTTACGGTAAAGTGTGAGGAGTCGGTGGTTACCAAAGTCCTTGTCGACAATGGGTCCAGTGCTAACATTTGTCCTCTCTCTACACTGGACAAGTTGAAAGTGGACATCGGCAGGATACGCTAGAACAGCATATGTGTTCGAGGGTTTGATGGAGGAGGCAAAGCATCGGTTGGGGACATAGTGTTAATCTTGACGATTGGGCCAGTGGAGTTCACCATGGAATTCCAGGTGCTGGACATGGTGGTGTCATATAACCTCCTGATAGGGCGACCATGGATCCATGCCGCAAGAGCAGTTCCATCCAGCTTACACCAACTCGTCAAGTTTGAGTGGGACCAACAGGAGGTCGTCGTCCATGGAGAGAATGATCTACAACCAGGCACCATCGTCCCCTTCGTTGAGACAGAAGAAGATGTTGGGCCATGGGTATACCAGATCTGCGATGTGGTATCCGCCAACCGAGTTCCAGAAGGGGAATGCATTCCCAATGACAGAATAATTACTGCAGATGTCATGGTGGCTCATGAAATGTTGAGACATGGTTTCATACCCGGCAAAGGTCTAGGTGCATCTCTGCAAGGAATCATACAACCGGTATCAGTGGTCGAAAACTTGGGAACCTTCGGCTTGGGATTCCAGCCAACATCAGAGGACATCCGGCGAGCCAAGAGGAGTAAGCAGAAGACATGGGTGCTCCCAAAGCCTGTTCCACGCCTTTCCCAATCTTTCGTCAGGTCTGGATAAGAGGACATCCGACGACAAAGATTCCCGGTCTTGCGATTGGGCCAGACGAAGAGTTCTTAAGGAAGTTCGAGGACCTATTCGCAGATGTATGTATGCTCGAGGATGGTGAAGGATCCAGCCATGCCGAGATACAGTTTGTGGGACCAAAAGCAAAATTGAATAATTGGAAGGCTACTCCTCTCCCTGTCCGGAAGGAGTCTTGGTAGTTTGTTTTGGATTGTTTTCTTTCGAAATTTTGTGTTGGGGGTTGTCCCCGGAGTAAAATCCGTTTGTTTTAGTTCATTTTTGTTTGAGTTTGCAAGTTTGTTTTCCTTGTACCGTTCCCATTAATGAAATTTGGTTCCCTTCGTGTCTAATTTTGTTTATTTTTCCTTCTTTTTACTTTTCCGAACATCCTTCTTTCAACTGATCTTAATGATATGGCGTGCTTAAAGATTAATCAACCCGGTCTAGAAAGTCAATCGGGTTTGGAAATAATAACGCATGAAATAAGAAGTGACGAGAGTGAGTCAGAGTGCGGCGATGATGAAGCCGTAGAAGAAATCGGTGAAGAATTAAGTCACTTCGAGGAAAAACCCAAACCAAATTTAAATGATACCGAGGCCGTTAATCTGGGGAATGCGGATGACGTCAAAGAAACCCGAATAAGTGTCCATATTGAACCCAAACCTGAGAGAAGAATTGATCAAAACACTCATGGAGTTTAAAGACATTTTCGCATGGTCGTACGACGACATGCCGGGACTCAGCACAGATCTAGTGGTTCACAAATTACCTACTAACCCAGCATGCCCTCCTGTCAAGCAAAAACTGCGGAAATTCAAGACGGAGATGAGTGTAAAGATCAAGGAGGAAGTAACCAAGCAGTTGCAGGCAAAAGTCATTCGTGTCACTCGATACCCTGAATGGTTGGCTAACGTAGTACCGGTGCCAAAGAAAGACGGAAAGATCAGAGTATGCGTGGACTATCGCAATCTCAACAAGGCGAGTCCTAAGGATAATTTCCCACTTCCCAATATCCATATCCTAATTGATAATTGCGCCGGACGCGAAATCGGATCCTTTGTGGATTGTTATGCGGGATATCATCATATTTTGATGGATGAAGAGGACGCAGAAAAGACGGCTTTTATCACACCGTGGGGAACTTATTGCTACCGAGTGATGCCGTTCGGTTTGAAGAATGCAGGGGCAATATATATGAGGGCGATGACTACGGTATTCAATGACATGATACACAAGGAAATTGAAGTGTACGCGGATGATGTGATCGTAAAATCCAGACGTCAAGAAGACCATGTTGCCGACCTCAGGAAGTTCTTTCAAAGACTTTGAAGATACGACATCAAGCTCAATCCGGCCAAATGCGCATTCGGAGTTCCATCAGGAAAGTTGCTAGGATTCATCGTCAGCCGACGGGGCATTGAGTTGGACCCATCCAAAATCAAGGCCATTCAGGAGCTACCCCCGCCAAAGAATAAAACAGAGGTAATGAGTCTGTTGGGAAGGTTAAATTACATCAGTAGGTTTATTGCTTAGCTTACAGCAACCTGTGAACCCATATTCCGTCTGTTGAAGAAAGACGCTGCGATAGAATGGACGACGGAATGTCAGGAAGCATTTGATCAAATCAAAGGGTATCTGTCAAACCCACCCGTACTAGTTCCACCCGAACCGGGTAGACCCCTGATTCTTTATCTGACAGTTTTGGAGAATTCGTTCGGCTGCGTACTGGGGCAGCATGATCTTACTGGCAGGAAGGAACGGGCCATTTACTACCTCAGTAAGAAATTCACAGTCCACGAGGTCAAGTACACTCATCTAGAAAAGACATGTTGCGCCATGACTTGGGTAGCCCAAAAGCTGAAACACTAATTGTCTTCTTACACCACTTACCTCATTTCGCGTTTGGATCCATTGAAGTATATTTTCCAGAAACCTATGCCTACAGGGAGGTTAGCAAAGTGGCAAATCTTACTTACAGAGTTCGACATCATATACGTGACAAGGACGGCTATGAAAGCTCAAGCCTTAGCCGATCATTTAGCTGAGAATCCTGTCGATGACGGATACGAGCCTTTGAGGACATATTTTCTAGACGAAGAAGTACTGCAGATTGATGGGTTGGAACTAACCGAGGAGCCGGGTTGGAAGCTTTTCTTCGATGGAGCGGCGAACGCAAAAGGAGTCGAAATAGGGGCTGTACTCATCTCTGAAATAGGACATCATTATCCTGTCACTGCTCAACTGCATTTTCATTGTACCAATAATATGGCTGAGTACGAGGCATGTATCTTGGGGTTGCGGTTAGCGGTGGACATGGATGTACGGAACGTCTTGGTCTTGGGGGACTCGGACCTTCTGGTACATCAGATTCAGGGAGAATGGGAAACCAGAGATCTAAAGCTTATCCCGTATCGTCAGTGTTTGCATGATCTGACCAAGCGCTTTCGATCAGTGGAATTCAGGCACATCCCAAGGATGCATAATGAGGTTGCCGACGCTCTAGCTACTTTAGCGTCGATGCTATATCACCCGGACAAGGTTCGTGTTGATCCGTTACATATCCAGGTCCGGAATCAACATGCTTATTGTATTGTGATAGAGGAAGAGGTGGATGGTGAGCCGTGGTTTCATGATGTCAAGGAATACCTCAGGTTAGGAGTATACCCAGAGCAAGCAACTGGAGATCAAAAGCGAGCTATTCGGCGGTTGGCGAACGGATTTTTCCTTAGTGGAGGGGTGCTGTACAAAAGAACCCCGGATTTGGGATTGTTGAGATGTATAGATGTGAGTCAAGCCACAACAGTGATGACGGATATACACTCGGGAGTTTGTGGACCACACATGAGCGGATACGTATTGGCAAAGAAGATTCTTCGAGCAGGATATTACTGGCTCACGATGGAGCGTGATTGTATAAGTTTCGTGCGAAGATGCCATCGGTGTCAGATACACGGAGATTTGATTCATTCTCCACCGACTGAATTGCATACAATGTCGGCACCATGGCCGTTTGTTGCATGGGGTATGGATGTTATTGGACCTATTGAGCCTGCGGCTTCCAATGGTCATAGATTCATTCTGGTAACGATTGACTATTTTACCAAGTGGGTGGAGGCCAAAACATTCAAATCGGTGACCAAGAAGGCGGTGGTGGATTTCGTACATTCCCACATCATCTGCAGGTTTGGAATTCCAAAGATAATCATCACGGATAACGGTGCCAATCTTAACAGCGGATTGATGAAGGAGGTCTGCCAACAGTTCAAGATCACACACCGAAATTCCACACCGTATCGTCCCAAAGCAAATGGTGCGGTTGAGGCAACAAACAAGAATATAAAGAAGATATTGAGGAAGATGGTAGAAGGGTCTAGGCGGTGGCATGAAAAGTTACCATTTGCGCTGTTGGGTTATCGCACTACCGTCCGGACTTCGGTAGGTGCAACTCCTTACTTGTTGGTATACGGGATTGAAGCAGTAATACCCGCAGAAGTTGAGATTCCATCCCTCCGAATTGTCGCTGAAGCTGAGATTGACGATGATGAGTGGGTCAAAACCCGATTAGAGCAATTGAGCTTGATCGATGAAAAGAGATTGACAGCAGTATGTCACGGCCAATTGTATCAAAAGAGAATGGTGAGAGCATATAACAAGAAGGTACGTCCCAGGAAATTTGAAGTGGGACAGCATGTGCTGAAGAAAGTTCTACCACATCAGGCCGAAGCGAAAGGCAAGTTCGCTCCAAACTGGCAGGGACCATTTGTGGTGACTAGAGTATTATCCAACGGCGCCCTATGTCTAACTGACGTTGAGGGAAGATGCACCGATATGGCTATCAATTCTGATGCAGTCAAGAGATATTATGTGTAATTCTTTAATACATTTGTCAACGTTTGGTTTCGTTTGTGTGTATTTGGCATTTTTCGGAGAATGAAATGACAGAGGCAATTTTTCTACTACCCAAACACTTTAACCCCTGTTTTCCCCTTTGAGCCTTAATTATTCTTTCATATACCCTCTTTCGGAATCATCAAGGAAGATGTGTAACAAAATAGAAAAAGAAACAAAGGAAAAACACAAGAAAAAGTGAACTACGTTCGACCTGATTCCTCAAAAAGGATACGTAGGCGCCACACGGCTCGGTCATAATAAAATAAAAATAAAAGATCCCCCAAGCAACAAAACTGGGTCAGAAGTCATTGTTTCGTTTGAAAGATAGCGTGGATTCCGAAAGTTGTAATAAGCTAATCGTTGAGGTTAAACCCCTTTCTTCAGCCTCACGCGCAGAAACCACATTAAGAACTAGAAAGACCTCTCGATCAGTATTTGAGAAATGCCAAGTCATGTGAATGAAAGCCAAAAGTGACATCCCGACCCTTGATTGAACCCAGGATGCACAAGCCGAAAAGGGATAACGCTCTAGAGGGAATCTCATGGGTGATACCCCGCCGCAGGGAAAGAAAGCGTAAATGAGAGAGTCTTAACGGTGAAAACCCTCGCGGGCACCTTAAGGCGAAGGAAGTTGAGAGAAGTAAAATGAGAGAGTCCTACGGTGAAAACCTTTACGGGCACCTTAAGGCGACGGGAGATAGAGAAATGAGAGAATCTCATTAGTGAAAACCCTTCAAAGGGCACTATGAGGTGACGAGGGTGAGATGGTTACCGGATGTCTGCATGAGACAAGGTTTGGACATCCGTTTACCCCTAGCAGAACGCGGCATCAGAAAGTGATTGACATGAATAGACTGGGTAGTTTAATCTCCAAGGCGCGGCATAACCATTGGATCAGTCACACATTCAGATAAGTTTTCCTTTTTGAGTTCAGAAAAGTTTTCCTCTTCTTTTGTCATTTGCGGTCAGCATTCTTTTCTTTTCTTTCATTTTTCGAAAATTGATTTTTCAAAGCTTACTACCAAGTCTCCCAAAGCAGTATAATGAAAATGAATAGGCGTGGAACGAGGCAACAAGGCACAAATCGTTCCGATAGTAAGATTGGAACGACAGGATGATCGGAAGGTTCGCAGGAATTACGGAGTATGATGGACACATGTGGCACGTCCGAAAGATGATTTCACGCAACAGATCACCGGCTAAAAAGAGTCGGATCAAACCAAAGATTGGAATGAAAGGGAAAGATGAAAAACCGTTCGTAGAAAGAGCATCATCCCCAGCAAGCGTCAACGTCATCCTCAAAATTCGAGAGAGGCCAAGCAGCTGAAAGAGAATGGCCCCAACAAGAGTGGCATGACCACTCACTGCGTTTTGAAACTAACAATTTTTCTTTGATTTGAAGCAGGAAAAGAGGGTTCGTTGGCGGAAAAGCATACCATCCAGAAGTTTATCAAACTGGGGCAAAAAATTTTCTCCTGTTGCGAAAATTTTCTTGAAAGCAAAGACCCAGTGGATAAGGGTAGAAAGCAACACAAGATTTTGGGAAATACCAGCTCCAAGCAGAATAGTTTTGAGAGAGGCCAGACAACACGATGGGGTGATCTTTGAGCCTGGTATCATCCCCAGCAGTTGTTGGGAAAAGGAAACAATGGCTTCGAGATTCCCCCAGCAGTATTATATCCCACAATTTGTTCAAGGAAGCAAAAGCGTGAGTCCCAGAGGAGGTATGGGAAGAAGGAAGAGGAAAAGAGGTCCCCCGCCAGGATAATCCCCGGTCCATAACATTTCAAGCCCGGCGAGTCCGAGAGAGAATGAGGGGTGAAGGAAACAAAGAATACTTCCTCGGCAGCATCATCCCCAGCAGATGAGTAAACAGTTCCAAAGATATCCCCAGTAGCCAAAAGAAAAGTAATACGACCCAGGGGAAAGCAATTCCAAGACGAGATAATTCAGAAGAAAAGGTGGCCCAATAGGCGATGCAGGAAGAAGAAATGGTACAGAAAGAAAAGGAAGGCGACGTGGATGGGATGGAGTTAGTGAGTAGTTGAAGTCAGGGAGCCCGCCTGAAGAATGGAGTGGCGATTTATTTTGAAGTTGTAATTGAAGTCAGGGAGCCCGCCTGGAGAATGGAGTGGCGATTTAATTTTGAAGTAGTAGTTGAAGTCAGGGAGCCCGCCTGGAGAATGGAGTGGCGATTTAATTTTGAAGTAGTAGTTGAAGTCAGGGAGCCCGCCTGGAGAATGGAGTGGCGATTTAATTTTGAAGTAGTAGTTGAAGTCAGGGAGCCCGCCTGGAGAATGGAGTGGCGATTTAATTTTGAAGTTGTAATTGAAGTCAGGGAGCCCGCCTGGAGAATGGAGTGGCGATTTAATTTTGAAGTAGTAATTGAAGTCAGGGAGCCCGCCTGGAGAATGGAGTGGCGATTTAATTTTGAAGTAGTAGTTGAAGTCAGGGAGCCCGCCTGGAGAATGGAGTGGCGATTTAATTTTGAAGTTGTAATTGAAGTCAGGGAGCCCGCCTGGAGAATGGAGTGGCGATTTAATTTTGAAGTAGTAGTTGAAGTCAGGGAGCCCGCCTGGAGAATGGAGTGGCGATTTAATTTTGAAGTTGTAATTGAAGTCAGGGAGCCCGCCTGGAGAATGGAGTGGCGATTTTATTTTGAAGCAGTAGCTGAAGTCAGGGAGCCCGCCTGAAGAATGGAGTGGGGATTTATTGTTGAAGTTGGTTGAGGAAAACGGTAGAGCATAACGGAAATCCCCAGCGTGAATCCAAGTTCATAATCGAAAGGAAGGCAACAAGGATCAGAAAGACAGATACAAACTTCGAAGGAGAATAGTTCGAAGATTACAAAGGAAGGGACCAACAATCGGAGTTCGGCAATCAAGATAGGCCGAAATAACAATTGTTAGAAGAGAAGAAGTACGTGAAGAAACATCAAGGCCAGCAGGATGGCAAGGAACATGGCAAGATCGAGTTGAAAAGATAGATAAGAATTTGTAATACTGTAACTTAGTCTGGTTTCTTATTTTTTGTTGCTTAGTACGGTGTAATAAGGAGATCAGTTGAGCAGTGGCAACAGCAGCAACAGCAGTAATAGTAGTAGCAGCAGTAATGGCAAGATCACAACAGTCATGGTAGTCCCAGCTACCAAAACTTCCCGAACTATATTGACCTGATTCCCTTTTAGCCAGGGATATGTAGGAGACCTTTGAAGCAAGGTTCGGTCAAAACTTTTCCAAAATGCTTCATACGGAGTGCTTGAACGGGCAAAAATCACTTATATCCGCTCACTTATCTTTGCCCGAAAACTATTCATGTTTCCGCGCAAAGAGGGGCAGCTGTGAGCACGTGATTTTTGCCCTACATGAGAACTACTCCCAGAAAATTCAAAAAAATAAAATAGTTTCATGTTGAGCATGATTTTTGTGATATTTGTGTTATGTTACATTTACATTTTTGTGTGTGCGTGCTTATTTATTTAAATTAGTAAAATACAAAAGTATATATTATGTTTTTGCATTTTTTTAGTGTTTAATAGCAAATTATGTGATTTACATCTAAGTGATATGTAATTGTGTATCTTGATTATTAGTAAAACTTAATTAGCACTCTTATAAGTTAGTTTGATTTTTGTAGTTTGATTTAGAATTTTTTGGTTTAAATTAGAGACAAAATAAAGAGGAAATCGGAACTGGGCCGTCTCCAATTCAATAAAAACCAGGCCCATACTAATTCAACACCCAACCCAAATACCCGCCCAGGCATCAACATATGTAACGGTTGATCTGGACCGTTGGATTTTATTATCCAACGGCCCAGATTAATCAATCAATTCCCAAATACCCGCCCAGGCATCAGCATATGTAACGGTTGATCGGGATCGTTGGATTTTACTATCCAACGGCCCAGATTAATCAATCAATTCCCAAATACACCCAGGCCCTAACTTAACCACACGACGCCGTTTTGGTTTAAGTGAAGCAATCCTGGTCGTTGATCGTAAATGATCCAACGATCAGGATTTAATCTCGTAATTCATATATAAGGCCATCTCCATACCCCGCCCCCCAAGCCAGACCCCCCCTCACACCCATCGTCTCTCCCACAGACGAATTAACCTCGCCGTGAGCCACCGCACTCCGCCTGCCGGAAATCGCCTCACGGCGGTTCCGGTAGGCCAACGGCCACCAAATTAACACCAACCCTTCTCCTCACCTCCCTCTCTTCGAATCCGGCCTCCGTTAGTCTCGAATCTGTCCCGAGTTTGTCGAATATTGAATCAAAGGTTGCCGGAATTTGAAAATCATGCCAAACCTCACCAAAATTACACCATAGTTTCCCCTCACCTCCCTCATACCCCCATCGGCCTTAGCTTTGTTCGAATATTGCTAGAACCAATCGAGCCCCAAAATCGCGGCCATGAACCCTAAAACTCGGTTCCGGCCTAATTGAGGTCTAATAGACCTTAATTGGGATGTTTTCACTATTGAAAACATCTCAATTAAGGTCCATTGGCCTCAAAGAACAAAGGTCCAAGCCGAGTTGAATCCAAGATGGGTCCGAGGCTCGTTCGAATGCAATTTTTCTCCTTACATGGTATTTTCCTTACCTTCTTCATATGCTAGTGTGATTAATGACATGAATTTTACCCTTTATCTTTTCTTTTAATTTTCTGCTTTGTTCTTCATCTCTTTGGGACCTATTTATTTGGTCGATTTTTGTTGTTTCTTCGATTGAAAATGAATGATATACTTAGTATGATTAAGGTCGTCAAGCTAACTAGTTCATATGGATTGGTATCATGTTGTGTCGAACCATGAGTCACGGATTTGTTGGACTTTGTTTGTTCTTGATTGTATACGTAGGATCAATTAAGTAGTTGTCGTCATTTAGTCATATGATTTCCCTATTGAACACTGGATAGTGATTGATGTTGTTGATTCATCAAGTGAAGCTCTTGGAATTTTTGTGATTTCAAGTTAAGTCCAGAATCTGCTGTTAGCATTAGTGTGAGGTGATTAATCAGGCTTAGAATAGTTTAATACCCTGCACAGCCCAGTGGAACCTGCTGTTACAGCAGGGCATTCCACCAGGTTCTCATTTAACATTTAAACTAATTAAGCCCATACTTGACAAGACTTAGTGGCTGAAAACAGAGGGGTTAGTGGGCTGGCAGAGCAGGGATGGGCAAGGTTTGAGTGGATTTTTGCTGGTCCTTGGGTCTTAGAGATAGGGGTCTGTTTTGGTTATATATAGGAAGCTGCAAGAGAATACAAAGGGACTGGTTTTTAGCTTTAAAAGAGTAGCACACATTAGGAGAAGCAAAGGCAGAAATACACACATATATAGATACTGTGTTACTGTTCCATTGAAGTTTGGCTACTGTTGTTGTTGTTGTTTGTGAGAGAAGGCTATTTGTTTGCTGCTGTTGTTTGCTGAGTTGGTTGTGGTCTTGTGTATTGCGGTTGATTTTGTTTCTCCTGTTGTTGCTGCTGCTGTGTTGTTGTTGTATGCTGTGGTGATTTCGATTGGCTATTGTTAGCACTGTGTGTTTGCTACTGCTGTGGGTCTTGTTGGGTGCTAAGTGTTCTGAGGGATCGGTTACCATTGGTTTGTTGCTGTGTTGTTTGTTTGCTGGGCTACTGCTACTGTTTTGTTTCTCCTGTTGTTGCTGCTGGTTCATCATGCTGTTGCTGTGAACTGCTTGCCATCACTGACCTCCTTTTCTTTCTTCTTCTATACTCCAGGTACACATTTCTGTCATTACAGCTTCTTGGTTCGATAAAGAATGAAGCCTTATTCTCCCTTTTAGATCTGTTTAACACATGTAGTTGTCCAATGCTTCTTATGTTTGTATGAGTACATGTAATTAAATCTATCTTACTGGTTTGGGGTTGAGAAGAATGCATTCATTAGTTTTAAGATGGAAATGTATTTAGATCGAAAAATGCACTGTTATTGGATATGTATAGAAATCTGAATTGTTCCTGTGGTATCTATGCTTGAATCTTCTCTATTCATGGCATGTGACTTCCAAATCTGTCCATACCCGATCTTGTGTTAAAGTTGAGATTAATTATCTGTTCAAGTGGGAAGTTTAGGACAATTTGAACACCCGTGAGGAATGATATCTTGAACTTGCAAAAATATATGACATTAGCTCTTTGAGGATTATTTGAATTTAAAATGAGTTCTTTCCACCTAGTTGTCCCCCATAGACTCAAGCCTACTAACTTAATTAATTAGTCGTATGTTTGCTCGAATTGATTATAGTTGAGTAGGATTTTGTCACATTGTAGGAATTAGTGAGTTATTATTCAACTGAATGACGTAAGTAGATTAAAGGAATCGGGGGTGCATTTCATGTGACCCGACCCCAATTTCGAACAAGATTAAATAAAGCGTGTCAGGAACCACAGGCGCATTTCATGTGATGTGGCTCGTAACAAGTTTTAAATAATTTGGAATCAACTCCTGAATAAATACAGTGGGATGTAGCTCGCTTTAGATTTGAATTAGAGATGCGCCTCGCCCAATAGTTACACAAATCGCAAGGCCCTCATGAAGGTACATATAAAATACTTAGATTTCGAGATGTGTCGTTTCTTAGCGAATATCATGGCCTTCTCAAAAGTGTAAATAAGTAACCACTCTAGGCACGCATTTTAATTCTACCCTCTTAAATACGGGTGTGCATTTCATGCGACCCAAATCCAAATCCTAAAATGTTGAATAAGAATGTGTCGAGGATCCGGGTGCATTTCATGTGACGTGATTCGAAACATATTTTTAGGCAACTTTCTCTCTCGTAAATCATAATAATAATAAAAGCGGTAAAGGGATATTAATTTGCATTAAGTACATAACTGTAAAAAATCAGATAAATGAGCCGAACATGGCAGTTGAGCGACCGTGCTAGAACCACGGAATTCGGGAATGCCTAACACCTTCTCCCGGGTTAACAGAATTCCTTATCCGGATTTCTGGTTCGCGGACCGTTAAATAGAGTCAAACCTTTCCTCAATTCGGGTTTTAAACCGGTGACTTGGGACACCATAAATCTCCCAAGTGGCGACTCCGAATCTCTCAATAAATGAATCCCGTTTTGGTTGTCCTTTAATTGGAAAAACTCTCTTTTATATTTTGCGCCCTCGCGGGTAAGCGTAAAAAAGAGGTGTGACAATTAGCTAACCCCACGACTTGATACTACACATAAGGGTCTGAAATAAAATAACATAATTTGTTTTGTCTCGGAACAAAGAGACTACAGCTAATAGCATAAATAAGAGAAAGAGACGCCGGGCCTGCGGACGCCTGCAAGCTACTTCGGTCTCGATAAGCTCAACTCCCACGCAAAAGATTTACTGCTGCTGCTCCTGATCGACACCTGGACCTATGCAAAAATGCACAGAAGTGTAGCATCAACACAATCCGACCTCATGTGCTGGTAAGTGCCTGGCCTATCCCGGCGAAGTAGTGACAAGCCCAGGACCAGACACCCACATAAACATGTGCAGTCTATATATATGTATGTACACCACTAGACAACGAGAAATAATCAAGTAACAACTCAACAAGGAAAACAAGTATAATGAGAAACAAGTAATGTCAAGTCAATGAAATAGCAAATAAAGTGCACGACATCACCCTTCGTGTTTTTACTCTTATCCTCACATCCATGGTACGGCATGATCCTTCGTACATGGTTCAATAACAAGGCACGGCATGATCCTTCGTGCATAATCAATAACATGGCACGACATTAACCTTCGTGCATAATCAATAACAAGGCACGACATTAACCTTCGTGCATAAACAATAAATCAAGGCACGGCATCACCCTTCGTGCATTATCACTCATCCTCACCCAGATAACAATCACAGTTAAGGGCAGAGAATGAAAACAACAAATCATGAACCGTCCCGGCAAGGGACACAATAATCACTACAACAATGGTCCCGGCAAGGGAAAACAATAGCAACTCTACAACCCGGCAAGGGTTCAACAAATTATCTTCAAATATGTCTCACAACAAGTATCAACAATGACTCACGGTAATGCTAGATGCTAGTGTATGGATGCTCGTCACCACAGCCCATACACCGCACTCGATCACATAGCACATAACACACAATCCTATTCCCTCAAGCTAGGATAGAACAAACACTTACCTCGAATGTTTACGAAAAATTCAATCCGTGGCAATGCCTTTTCCTTTCAAATTTGGCTCCAATCCAATCGTATCTATACACAATTGATTTAATATCATCAATACTACTCAACAAACTAATTCATATGGCCAATTGCAATTTTTACAACATTCTGCCCGGAATAGTGAATATCGACCCCGGGCCCACATGGTCGGAACTCGGGGTTCGGACCAAAATCTGGTTACCCATTCCCCCACGAGTTCAAGTATATGATTTGTTTCAAAATTGGACCTCAATTCGAGGTCCAATTACCCAATTCATGAAAACCCTATATTTTACCAAAAACAAGAATTTCTACCATGAAAACCTTTGATTTCTATTGAAAAACATGTTTAATGTTTTTAGGAATTGAAAGAATTAAGTAGAAAGTGACTTACAATTGCTTTGAAGAAGAGGGAGTTCGTGAAAAATCGCCAATGGATGTTTTTGGGTTGTGAAATGTGAAAAATGAAGTTGGAAATCATGATTTACATGTCTCTGTGTTCGCATTTGCGAGCAGGGGTTCGCAATTGCGAACCCCGACCAAATTCTGGAGTTTGAAAAATAAGCTAAGGATGGGAAGTTCACATTTGCGAACTTTTGTTCGCATTTGCGAAGCCAAGGCAAAGCTGGGAAGTTCGCATTTGCGAACATTTGTTCGCATTTGCGAACAAGGATGGATCAAGGGATGTTTGCATTTGCGATAGGAGCTTCGCATTTGCGAAGCCAGGCGGTTAATAGAGGGCCTCGCAATTGCGAGGTTTTGTTCGCAATTGCGAACCAAGCAGTCCTGGACAACCCTTCACATTTACGATCAAGGGTTCGCATTTGCGAACACAACCTTGACCTGTCACCTTCGCATTTGCGAGAAATTCTTCGCAAATGTGAAGCCAACAGCTGGGTGAAAAGCCAGCAGTGCAAAATTCAGAAATTGATCCAACGGCCTATCAAATCTTTACCCGAGCCCCCCGGCTCCAAACCAAACATGTACACAACATCAAAAACACATTACAAACTTTTTCGTGCGATCACATCGCCAATATCACATCGTTTTCATCAAATCAAACCTCAAGTTTATGATTTTCATACTTTTGATTTTCAAAACTTTCAAACATGGAACTCAAGGTCCAAAACATATCAAACGACCTCCAAATGTCACCAAACTTTGCAGAAAGCACATATATAATATTTAAGACTTGTATCGGGCATCGAAACCAAAATACGAGCCCGATACCATAGTCATTTAATTCATTTTCCTTTAATATTTACAGCAAAAACAATTTCACAGAAAAATTCATAACTTGGGCTCTAGGCCTCAGAATTCAACTCCGGACGCATGTCCAAGTCCCATATTTTCCTACGGACCTTCCAGGACTGTCCGCTCTCGGGTCCGGGTCCGTTTACCAAAAATGTTGACCGAAGTCAACTATATCAATATTAATATCATTTTTCTTCAATTTTCTCATAGAATTCATATATTCTATCACAAAATCTTTCCGGCTACATGCCCGGATCATGCTCGTAAATTAAGGCAACATAGAATGAGGTTTTCAAGGCTTCGGAAGTACGGAACAAGTGAGGAAAATAGGTGATGACCCTTTGGGTCGTCACAGAACCTTACTCAATTACTTAAGTAAAGGTGCATATGTCAGACTCCTCTCCAAGCCAAAAAAAGTGTGATCTCCATCAGGTCCTTTTATAGCCCCTTCCAACCAAGCCAGTTGGAGTGCTACCGATTGAGTCAAGCGCATTTCTCTCAACCACGAGGTAGACTGGAAAGGTAATTCGCACATTGATCTCTCTCATTGATTCAGGTGTAGTCTCGGTCCATAGTGGAAGGCTCCGCACCGGAGCCTTATTAGACTAAGATGAAGTATAAGGTGTAAGTGAAGAAAATAGAAGAGATGAAGTCCGTCCCTTAGCCTAGTCTATATCCACAGTTGACGCACCTTTGTATCGATGCCTCACTACTACTTTTATTTTTCATTTATTTTTAAATTAATTAACAGTGGTTTTGGCTTGCCCCTTTCTTCTTATTAGTCAGATAGGTTTTTCACCCTTTCCCCTTTTAATATAATAATAAGGTAAGCTTCCAAAGCGCTTTTCTTCAGCTGGTGCGCAGGAGCACAGTTTTGTTTTTCCCTTTACAGGGGGCTTTTATGAATAGGGATTTCCCGCCAGCAGTCATCTCTTCCTATCACTTCATTTCATTTTAGAAATTTGATTTCACCGGGTCGGGCGGAGGTGAATGAAGAGATGGGTGGTCCGGGAACAACAATGAGAGAGGGCTTGTAGCCCCCCCCCCCCCTTCCCAACTATTCCTCATGCCTATTTGTTCACCCGAGAACCATGAACGCAATAACTCCACTAGTTTTTATCGATGCCCCCTTTTTCCCCCTTCTAAAAAAAAAAAGAAATCGGGTTTACGACATTGTGACAAAACAACTCTTATTCCCTTTTGAGGAATCGGGTTATGAAATTTGAAGAGTTGCCACCTAATGATTGTAGTGCATTAGGACACTTCAAAGAAAAAGAAGAAGATTTGAAAGAAAACCAGAGTTTAGGTAAGGGCTTGAGATTATCTCGAGGGGAAGGTGTTAGGCATCCCTTAAGATCCACTAGTATGGTTCCCGGTCATGCTTAATTATGATTTTAAAGGAGTAGAAGAAAGCAAGTAAGGTTTACACATAATAGTTACAAATAAGTTTGAATCTTTGAAAAGAAAAGAGAAGAATAAACAGTCTTTAGAAAAGGAGTTGATGCAAACAAATGAAAGCACTTAAGGAAAAGAATAGAAAGGAGGTCCTAGGTTTAAATACAATATGGATCACATCAATAAAATACCCTGCAATCACTCCTCAAAATAGGGGTCGCACGAGATATTAGCACACCGGTGATCATATCCATATTCTACCCTTCCCACCCCGTTAAGGTATTTAAATGCGATTAGTATCGTTACTTATCGCATGCAATTACCCGTCCCAACCTATCAGTCCTTGGGTATTAGGACTTCTAATACTAAAGGGGAGGAAAGGGGTAGGGGCATATATGGGGTTCAAAAAGGATAAAATACTAGTGGCGACAACCAAAACAAATAGCAAATAATAGGGAGTTGACAAACAAGCATATAAGGCTCATGTAAGACCCCTTAAATCAAACAACACATGGTTTCGCATGCATTGCACATACCGATTTGGTCTTTAAATTAAAAATTTAACGGCGGATGGACTAGTTTAACAGATAGAGTTGGATAAAAAGTCAGCATTAGGCAACCCGGATCCAATTGTCAGAAATTGAGGTATTTTAAGCGAGTCATTTAGAAAAAGCACTATTTTCAGAAAAGGACATAATGTAGAATAGTTTAAAACAGAAGATTGAAAATTGCAGAAGTTCAGAGATGAATTCGAGAATTAACTGACTGATTCGATTAAGACACAGGAGAACTGTAAAAAGGGTTTTAAGAAAAGGTGCAAATATTTTAAAAGAAAGAGTTGAAAATTTGTTTTGAATGATAGCCTCAAGAGATGGATAGAAATCCAGGCAGAAGGTTTAAAGGGATTGTTTTAGAAGAAAGATGCAAGTTTGAAAAAAACTTTGAGATCATTACAGATTTATAAGAGTTTTAAAGCAGGCGGGTTTGGAAGAGTAATACTGAAAACTTTTTTATTAAGACGTTTAAAGGCTAGTTAACAGGGTTGTTATTACTTAAACACATATTAGGCGAGTTTAGACTCCTATAGGAATGATATCTATATGTTGATTTTTTTAACACTTGTTACTATTATTGAACTGGTAAAGGAATGAGTATTCGATTACCCAACCATTTGCCTAACGTTTATGCATTTCCTATAGGCATGATCTCTATATGCAACTTGTTACGTGGATATTAAGTCTTATAGGCGGGAATTCTAATGATTTGCAATATGGCTGAATATTAAATCTTATAGGCATGGTATCCAGATGATCGAGTTAAAATGTTTAAAACCTATAGACATGGTATCTAGGTATTCAAAAAACATTAACCTATAGGCATGGTATCTACCCTTTGTGCAATAAAGTAAACCCCTCCCATGCCCTTTACTAATAATCCTCGAGTTCCTTTTTTACAAGACTATTACAGAACCAGAAGAAAGAAAGAAAATGAGTAAAAATACATCACAGCCTGCAGCTAGATCCGAGCAGCCTAATTCAATCTTAATATCGAATAACATGTGTTTCACCATATCTGGATTCCAGATTTCCAAGGCCTTCTCTCACCCAAAGTGTTTCAAAGTTCCAAGGAGTTTCAAGGACTCCAGGCAGTGCTTACACTCTGGATAACAATTGTTGTAACAGAATAGTGCAGTGTGGAATTGCCAGCCCTCAGGCATCCAAGTTCAGAGAGAGCTTGAGGGTCCCAAAGCATGACTTACCAAAAGGGGGCAGAACTTAGAAACTAGGAATAAGTGAAAAGTGAGAGAGGAGTTAGGGAGCCATAGCAGAGGGTGGTCATACCCAGACATAGGCATAGACTGGCATACCCCTGACCATCTACTTGGCCAACAAATAAAGAGCAGACTTTTAGAAGTCAAACTTGGGTCTGGCTGGTGATTAGGACACCACCAAACCTAAGTTAAGACTCGGCACATAAGGGGTAAAGGGAATGGGAATTGATTTGAGTAGAGGTTCAAGAGAACCTAAATCTAAGTCATGAGTGGCAATAATAGAATGCCAACATGACTCAAAATTGCACTCACACATAAGAAGGGGGGCAAAGGGACATAGTACCGCATAAGAAAGCATTTACAGAAACATGAAGAAAGCAAAAGGGCATAACAGACTTGAAGATGCAGAACATAATGAAATAGAGCATGATAGACTAAAAGGAGCATATAATGGAGAATGCATAACAGAAGAAGGGAAATAAACACATAGTGTAAGAGGGAATTATTTAACTAGAAAGACATACCAGTTGCAATTTTAGTACAGCAGAACAAGCAAAAGTAAGTAATCATACCGAAAGTCAGCAAAAGCAAATTCAGGACCTTCAGCAAGTGTTTGAGAGTTCAAGAGGAACTATTGAGTATTTCATACAGTAGAAGAGAGAGGAGCAGAGCACTTAGTAGTGAAAATATAGAAAGTAATAGTAGAGAGAGTATTGGAAATTGTATAGTATTCGAAGTGTTTTTAAAATCTGAAGTGGTTGTGTGTCGAATTCCCATTTTTGTGTATTGGGAGAGGAGCATGTATTTATACTTGAAGTCAGGCAAGTAAGCAAGGAAAGAAAATAGTCAAGTATCAATTAGGATCAATCAATAACAAAGGTTCCTTTAATTAAGGAGTCCAAATTTGAACGGTAAAGGACAAGAAATATTTAAGGAAGGGGGTCAAATAAACACATTGTGCACAACATACAAATAAGGGTGAATACATGTGGATATTAATTAAGGAAAGGGAATTTTAAAATACACGATCAAGTTACTAAGGCAAAAAGTAAACTAATTAGCACATAGTAATTCGAGGAATCTGAGATTCCCTAAATCCCTAATGAACCAAGCCAAACAACAAGGGAATCGTGGGGTTCAAAATTAAACAAGGAAAGAGTCAATCAAATTCACACAAGGAAAGACTAAAATCAATCCCCAAATCAAAGGTTATTCTAAGTGGGAAAATCTAACTATAAAGATGGCATAAGCTTTAAACATATGAGGCTGGATTCAAACAATACCAAAGTATCATGTAACTAAAGGATTATAACTAAAAGAGAGTATTAGATGGGATGCGACAGTCAGATAAAAGGCCCTACATGATTTTAGTTAAATCAGAACCACAAGGAGAAACAAAGATGAACTCAGAAATTAGGGATTTGAAATCAAACTTGTTCAGACATAAGAAACAAACAAGTCACATACAAGTGGCCTCAGGGACTCGACTGAAACCCCAAATTCTAGGATTTCTACCCTTAATCGAGTGTAGAGACGAAAGCAAATAAATCAAGCAAGAATAAGTTCAGAAAACCCCAAGGAACTAGAACCTTAAACATTTCAGGCAACGTAATAAGGGGAAAAAATACTGTAAAAGAACTCATAAAGAAATGGTAGAGGAAAGCATGGTAGAAGAAAACACATGGGAATCACAGTAGAAACACATAGGAGTTACAGTAGAGCAAATACAGTAAGAGTAACACAGAGGAATCACAGTAAAATAAGTAAAATCAAAGAAACCCTAAGTCAGAGAAGATGAACAGTTTTGAAAGCACAGTTTTAAAAAGAAACTCAAAGGAATCGTTTGAAAACCTTAAAATAAATACAGATTTAGAGAAATTAGGAGAACCTCGAAAAGCTAGAGTTTCAGAAGAACCCTAGAAGCGAGAAAGTCCTGGAAAAGGTCTGTTCCTAGTCGAATGAGTCGGAGCTTGGCTTATAGGGCTAGGATATGCTGGAGTCAAGCCAGAGATAGCCGCAAAAATCGAATCGGCAGAGATTTGAGCGAAGGCCTTCAAGATCGAACCTTAAATCTTCAAGTAACAGGGGTATAAGGGCACATGGGGATGAGTACAGACCACCCAGGGCTTGGGATGCCATTGATTCCAATGAAATAAGGTGGAAACTGGTGGGATAAGGCTTGGGTTTCGGGGAGGGTTAGAGAGAGTTTTAGAGACGAGGGGATTTTAGGGGCAGCTGTTTGTGAGAAATGAATTAGGGTTAGGGTAGTTGGGAATTAAAATGGAAAGAAGGAATGGTGGTCGTTGATCAAAATGATCAACGACCTAGATTAAAAGGAGACGGTCGGGCGGGTTAAGTGAGTTGGGTTTGGGGCGGGCCAAAACTAAAATGGGTTGTCTCAATCGGGTGGAATTGGCATTTAAATTGAGGCAAAAATTAAAATAGAAATGTGCCAGATTTTAAATAGCTACTTTCTCCCTTTTTATTTAATTAAAATAGTTAAAAAATAATTTAAAAACAAATTAAAAGTACCGAACTAGTTAATAATATATAAATAATAATCTAAAAATATTAGGAATAATTTTATAATTGTAAAACATTATTAATCGTAACATAGGCTATAATTATAATTTTACGCAATTTAGCTTAGAGACATCAAAATAAATTTATACAAATATGCAAAAAATCATCTTAATTATATTTGGTGTAAATATGAGGTTGGAAATAAATTATGCACCAAAAATAATAATTTTGGAAATAATTTTGGATTTTGTACTATTAAAATAGACAATAAATTGATTTAAAAAATCTTAAAAATTGAGGAAAATACCAAAACTTTCAGGCATGCTTATATGCATATGTATGCTATTTTGGAAGTATGAAAAATACATAGGGAAAAATATGTTCAACAGTTTTCCCCTAATACTTGTCCCATCTTTGAATCTCCATGCTCCAGCATGAAAGTTCCATTTCAAGGACGGATAAATAACCAATTCATTTTCAAATATAGTTGGGAGATTTTACCCGAGAAATGGTCAAAAAATGGAGAGATTGGAACATGTGGATTGCCAAAATTAGTCTAAGTAGCTTAAGTTTTTGGAGAAAAAAGTAGAGAAGGAATGGTGGTTGAAGCAGTACCATAAAGTACCTTTAGCAATTCAAGTTCCTGGTTCAGAGCCACGACATCTTTGGCATATCCATCAGCAGCGTCTTTGGCATGATAGGCAGGCAGCATATCTTGATCCATCGGTAGCAAAGCTCAATCAATCTAGCACGGATTGAAATAGGAGCCGCTTCGATAGAAAACTTTTGAAAATGCAGTGCACCCAGGTAAATAAGGAACATGGTAGAAAGTCAGGGTTTAGTACTTTGACGAGCTGGCCGCCGAGATAGCACTAAGACGAAGAACCTAGCAAGGAATTTTCCTACCTGTGTCTACTTCTTAAAAAACTAAACGGGTAAGGTAATCATATCAAGCCCCTAACCTTTTCTATCTATATTTGGAAGTTTGGCGCGAACCTCCTGCCAAAAGGCCAAGGTTACTTGCTAACTCTCAGCCACTTGTTAGAAGGAAGTGTAGCTTGATTGTCGGAGGGAATCAACGAGAAGGAAAAAATAAGGTAGACTATTCTATTTCCTCATTGAGTACATGAGCATTTATACATCACAAGTTTGGAAAAACCGGTCTAGAATAGTTTGAGACCAAATATGGTAAACAAGGAGATAGGGAAGGAGAGACAAAGTCGCGAAACACGACAGCTACCTCAGAATCTCCAAAAATCAACTGTTCGAAAGAATCAACACCCACAAAGTGTAGGGTGCATGTAGTATGAGTACAACCAATTTAATAAATAAAAATAATAAATAAAGAACTTAAAGTAGTGGCGATCTTCACAGCTAAGTCCAAATATAGTAATTTTCAACATGAAAAGGTAGGCATGCTTTCAAGTTCAATATTTAAAACTCCACAATAATTTCATATCAAATTTGACTGAAACAGAATTAATGTCTTCCAGAAATTTTCAAAATGGTGATATATGACAACCGAAAGCAACAATAATGAAATCAATGCATCCTCTCAGGGCTACAATTATTCAATCCTCCCATTCACTCTAACCTCACAATCACTCTTCCTTCACTGTAACTCATTCATCTCAATCACTCAACCCTCGCACCTAATAGGTACCTGCACTCAGTGGGGGTGTGTATAGACTCCGGAGGAGCTTCTTCAGCCCAAGCGCTATAATAAACCAAATCATGGCATAATCAATAAAACATATAGCGACGTACAACTCAGTCCCATAAATATCCTCATAATTAGGCCCTTGTCCTCACTTAGTCATTAACCTATCAAGTCTCTTGGGCTCTAATAAATTATGATAAGCAGCCCAACAACAATAATATAATGCATCAATAATAAACAAGAGACACAAAGATGTAATATACAAGTAAAAATCGTGACTAAGTATGTAAGAGTAATTTAGCATATAATTCAACATGTACACGATCTTTGTTGGTCCCAATAGTGTCAACACATAGTTTAAACACGATTTATAAATCAACTTCTCTGATACGTGGAAAATGTATGGATTTCAACAAAAAATTTCAACTACACAGCTCCATGGAATTGACCATGTTACAATTCCTATGGTCCACGCCCACACACCGTCACTAACATGTACGTCACCTCAAAATCAATCACATATCACAAAAAATTGGTCCCTCGGACCAAATTTAAATGGCTACTTACCTCAAACATGTTACATCCCATATTTTCATACTCGAAAGTATGCCATAAATAAATTGATAGAAGCTCAAAAAATGAGATGTCACATCCCGTATTTTCGTACGTTAAAGTTTTATCAAAAGTTAATCAATGTATATATGGGAATGAGATTATTTTGAAATTATAAGTATTATGCTATTTCAAGCAAGTGATAAGTAAATTTGTGAAGGTGAGAGGGTTAATTGTGAAGGCGAGAGGGTAAGAAAATCGATAAAAATAAATTTCGTTGAAGTTTGGCATTTTGAGATAAAATATAGTCTGGACTATAAATACTCGGTATTTATGAACTAGTGTCATACAAGGTACCACATGACCATGATAAAAAGGTGCATGAAGTGTGTTAAAAAAGAGTAGTATTCTAAGTAATTTTGGATAAATCTTAAGTACGTGGGTTATTGGTTAGTTATTGGTTAGTGGGAGATTAACAAGTTAATCAGGAGACTAGTTGATAATTAAATATAATCGTGGATAAGCTTAAATATCAAAACATGGCAGCTAGATGGATCAATTAAATGAGTCATTATTCACAAAGAAAGGTGGCAAGCTAAACTGTCACATACTAAACACTAAATCCTTCTAAGTGTAAAGACATTAGATATTCAAGTAGTAATCTGATAATGATTTCTTATTGAAAAGGTTACAAAACAAAGAATATTCATAACATCTACAAGAATTCTAAAATTAGCAAACAAATTCGAACGATATTTCTTAGCACCTTAGCAACGTGAGATTTTGTGATTCTAAGAGAGAACGATGCAACCTTTTTCAAGAATATCATATGAATTTTTTCCTACTCCTGGTAAGTTAAATCTAGGACTTTTCTTCATTTTGGCATGAACTCGTAATTATACAAGTTTGATAACGAGGCATAAAGAGAAATTAATAACCCAAAATTTATGTATATTTTCCTAGTTTTGTAAGTTACAATAATCTTTTTATCGGGATTTCATATTCAATTAAGTATTTTCTTCTTCCAGTAAAGAGAGCAGAGAGTCTATATATACAGTATTACAATATTTTTATTACCATCAAGCTATAGTCGATGGGCAGGCCTCTATTGGGCAACCTCTGATCAGATGGCAAGATATATATCGAGCTTACTGTGGACGCGCACCTATGAGCAAGCCCAGTTAGCCGAGATACAAAGTATGGTCGATCACCTATGAGCGAGCGTACTATGGCAGAACAGTTATATATATATCGAACCTGATGTGGATTAGCTCCAATGAACGAGCACAATTGATCGATATACAAAGTCTAGTATGGTCGTGCACCTATAAGAGAGTCTACTATGGCAGAGAAGTTATATATATACCGAGCCTTATAAGGCCGAACAGCTATTTTACTTACTATATTGAGAGTGTTGAGTCAGTATCTGCAGGTAAGCATATCTTTAGATTATCTTTGACTCCCAGTTGTGTTCAGTAATTATATTATCAGTTCAATTTCAGCTTTTGGTATCTTGCCTTACTTACTCGGTATATTATTTCGTACTGACATCCCTTTTATGGGGGCACTACATTTTATCCATGCAGGTTCAGACAGACAGGCGGGTAGACCTCTTCGTTAGATGTTCCCCGAGTTCAGCTTGATCGGTAAGCTCTACGCCCTTCGGAGTTGCCGAGTTTAGAGTTTTATGTACATCTTGTATATATGTTATGAGTAGGTTAGGGCCCTATTTAGATCACAGTATACCCATCACTAGAGGCTTGTAGACATATCATGTCAGTTAGTATAGTATATTGGGTTTGTATGCCTTGTATGTACATTTTGTTTGTTTGTTAGCTGTAGTAGTTAGGACGGCCTTGTCGGTCCGGCATTATATTGATATTTAGTCAGCCTTCACAATTTTCTTACAATGTGGCCTATGGCCAAAGTATGCCATTATATGTTTAGAGTCCCTTAGTCGCAAGTTGGTTCGCAAAGATAGGCGAGACATCGGGTGCCGGTCTTGCCCCCCAGTTTTTGGGCGTGACAGAAGTGGTATCAGATAACTTCTGTCCTAGGGAGCCTACAGTATCTAATTGGTTGTGAGTGTGTCATGCACCATACCTATAAGCAGAAGGCTACGTGTCATTTAGTACTGTCACTCTCTATTCTTACTCTCAGTTGTAAGAACTCAAAATCCTAAACTTTATCTTATTCATAATACAATAATGCCTACACTTAGATAGACAGTTGGTAAGAGATATAGCTTTGGAAGAGTTGAGTTAGAGGAATTTGATTTTCGCATCATGCTTCTGATGGATAAATATGAGGTATTAAGCGGACCATATGTATACTAAGATGTGTAAGCTTCTCGAAAAGGATCCCTAAGGAAAGAATGCCTATCCACTTTTACGGTAAAAAGGAATAAGAGAATCGAAAAGTAGACATAAGTTCCAGTATGTAAAAGAAGCAAGGTGAAAAAGGATACGTGGTACCCAGTTACTGAAGATTATCGGTATTTTCAACTCATGCAGAGAGATCTATGCCTTTTGAGTTACCTTCAATAGTAACAAAGGTATGTACAATTAGTCATACCCATTACAATTATGTCCTATTGGGGTTAACAGAAGTAGTATAAGAGAAGGATGGGATATCAGGATTCGACTGGGGCTAGAATAAAAAAATGATGAATGAATTATTTGTATTGGGTGACATTTTTGACGGATAGTGCAAATATGCTAATAGGACGAGAATGGATAAGTCCTCAGGATTAAGCCCACGAAAATAAAAGAGCTAATAGTTTCTCTAAGTTATAGAAAGTTTAATATAGCCTGAATGAACTCAAACGAATCTAAGACTAATAACATTTAGAAGAAATGGAATGATGCCCTGGTAGTGGAATAAGGGTGTGATTGTGATAAGATAAAGGATGATGTTTGGGCCTTCGATTGAGTAATACTTGAAGAGGAATTCATGAACTATACGGGATTAAAGTACCCATGTAAGGTGAGTCATATTGGGATGTTATAGTATACAATTATGGAAGTATGGTATCACCCCTAGGCGGATCAATCCAATTACTCTAGATGTCCCCGATGAGATATGATCCCTAGCGACAGTATTACATAAGAGATCGAGTTATCAATGGCAGATGATAGATCAACATTAATGTGAATTAACAATAGATGGACAAAAGTCACAAAGTATGAGGTGAGATAAGGCTGTCATTCTTAAGATGAACAGTAATGAGGAAGCATTAAAGGACATAGATTTATATATATGAGATAAGCAACGAATGTAACATGGAGTTTGGTAGCAGACCTCAGTAACGATAAATCGAGGTAAGAGTTATGATATTATGTGACCTACTTAGATGGAGTAAAGTCATGCGAATAGATAATCGGGCCTATGAAATAATATATACTCCCTCCGATTCACAATAAGTGTCCAATTTACTTTTAGCACGCCCATTAAAAAAATATTAAATTTTATACAAAAATATCGACTATAACTAAATTACCCCTAATTAAACATTTAATGTGAGGAGTAATAAAATTTTTTAGGGATACGTACATAGGGGTTATTTTGAAAAAAATAAATTGAATTTTTTCTTGATTACATAACTGGACATTTATTTTGAACCAAAATGAAAAAGTAAATTGGACACTTATTGTGAACCGGAGGGAGTAGCAATATTCATAAGATTGATAAAGTATTGAGCAAAGAACTTCAGTATACCTATAGATTTCTAGAGGGACATAGGCGCACTTACAAAGTCCGGATCGTACATGCTGCATGATAAAAGGTAGCAACAGTTACAAGATCGAAAGATTTCCAACAGTAAATTGTGGTGCGAGAAAGAGGCCTAAAGGGGAAATACCCTGGCCTTTGGGATTCATTCACAGAATAATTTCCTGGATGACAAGAGGGGTATCAAAGTATTCACGAGAGCAATGGGTTATGAGAATGATAAGTACATCAGTCAATATTCGAGGACGAATATTCCGGGGGGGGAGGGGGAGATTAATGCTACACCCCACATTTTCATACATGGAAGTACGTCATAAATAAATTGATGAAAGCTCGAAAAATGAGATGTCACATCCCGCATTTTCGTACGTTAAAGTTTCGTCGAAAGTTAATCGACGCAAGTTTGGGAACGAGATTATTTTGAGACTATAACTATTATGATATTTCAAATAAGTGATAAGTAAATTCGTGAAGGTGATAGGGTAAGCAAATCGATGAAAATAAATTTCATCGAAGTTTGCCATTTTGAGATAAAATATGGTCCGGACTATGAATATTCGATATTTATGGATTAGTTTCATACAAGATACCGCATAACCATGATAATAAGGTGCATGGAATGTGTTAAAAGTGAGTAGTATTCTAAGTAATTTTAGATAAATCTTAAGAATGTGCGTAATTGGTAATTATTAGTTAATGGGAGATTAACAAGTTAATCAGGAGTTTTATGGATAATTAACTAGAATTATGGATAAGCTTAAATGCCAAAACGAGCAACAAGATGGATCAATTAAATAAGTCATTATTGACAAAGAAAGATGGCAAGCTAAAGTGTCACATACTAAACACTAAATCCTTCTACGTGTAAAGACTTAAAGAATTGGCATTTTGGCTTCTTTGGACATTAGATATTCAAGTAGTATTCTGATAATGATTTCTTATTGAAAAGGTTACAAAACAAAGAGAATTCATAACATCTAAAAGAATTCCAACATTAGCAACCAAAATTCCAACGAGATTTCTTAGCACCTTAGCAACGTGAGATTTTGCGATTTTATGGGACTATGGTGAAACCTTTTCCAAAAATATCATACAGATTTTTTCTTACTTCAGGTATAAAAAGGTTAAGTCCTTTTGTCATTTTGGCATGATTTCGTAATTATATGAGTTTGATAATGAACCATAAAAAGAAATTCATGTCGCGAAATTTACGTATATTTTTCTAGTTTTGTATATTACAATAATCTTCTTATCGGGGCTTTATGTTCAATTGAGTATTTTCTTCTTCTAGTCAAGAGAGCAGAGAGTCTATATATACATTATTATAGTATTTTTATTACAATCATGTTATAATCGGTGGGGCCCTATTGAGTAACCTCTAAAAAGATGTGAAGATATATACCGAGCCTACTGTGGTCATGCGCCTATGAGCGAGTCCAGTTGGCCGAGATACAAATCCTAGTATAGCCGAGCGCCTATAAGCAAGCCTACTATGGCAGAGTAGTTATATATATATCGAGCCTAATATGGCCGAGCGCCTTGAGCGAGAGATACAAAGCTTAGTATGGCTGAACGCCGATGAGCGAGCCAACTACGACAGATATACCAAGCCTTATAAGGCTGGAAAACTATTTTACTTACTATTGAGAGAGTTGAGTCAGTATTAGTAGGTAAGAATATCTTTATATTATCTTTAAATCCAGTTGCTTTTAGTTATTATATTATCAATTCAGTTCAGTTCAGTCCTCAGTATATTTCCTTACATACTCGATACATTATTTCGTGCTGACGTCCCTTGTCTGGGGGCGCTGGATTTCATGCATGCAGGTTTAGACAGATAGACGGGTAGACCTCATTATTAGATATTGCCCAAGTTCAGCTTGATCGGTAAGCTCCATGCCCTTCGGAGTTACCGGGTTTGGAGATTTATTTACATGTTCTATATATGTTATGAGTAGGTCGGGGCCCTGTTCTAATCACACTATACCCATCAGTAGAGGCTTGTAAACATGTCATGTCAGTTAGTGCAGTATGTTTGGCTTGTAGGCCGTGTATGTATATTTTGTTGGTTTGTCAGATGTACTAGTTACGACGGTCTTGTCGGCCCAGCATTATATTGATATTTAGTCAGCCTTCGTAATTGTCTTGTAATGTGGATCATAGCCAAAATATGACATTACATGTTCGGGGCGTGGCAAATTGTATAATTCTTTATTCTACTATGCCATTGCCTCACAAATCATCCTTCGAACTCCTTGAATCTAGTCACAATTAATAAGATTCAGTCCATACAAATTGTTGGAATCAATTCCATAAGAAAATGCTAATTTTCCAACCAAATCCGAAATTGTACCCAAAAATCACCTGTGGGGCCTGTTGATACCTAATTTTTTTCTCATATATTTTAACATGTGCATACACACATTCAAAATGTTATACATGCATTTACAAACATGCACAAGTATATTTACAATTTTTCTACAATTTGTAAAGGCCCTAAATCTATTTATTTTTGCATTTTTTAATTACGTAAATGTTCAAAACTATTCCTCATATAATGTTATGATGATTTAATTATCTAAATTCATCGTTTATATTTATATGAGAGTTCCAATATTTTAATTATATTTTTTATAATTATATCTGCATTTTTAAAGATTATAACTACAAATTTTGCAAATATAGCTCCTATATATGTATAACTACTTTATCTACATAAAAAATAATATTTTATATTTTTGTAATATTAAGTAATTATTTTAAATCACCTCCATGCATGAAAGTCATTTTTTATCATTTAATTAGCTATTTTTAAAATTATTTTTATTTAGTAAATTGAGTATTTAACAAATAGCCCCTAATTATACCCAAAATCGGACATCTCCTCCCCCATTCCAGTTCAATTAAAAATCAGGCCCAAATCTACCCAGCTCAAACCCTAAAGACTTCTACTCGGAGCCAAACCCCTATAATCTTGGTCGTTGATCACAGAGATTAACAACCGCCGTTCATTTTTTCCTTTTTTATTCCAAATGACCTCTAACCCAAATCATCCACACACAAGCCACCCTTGAATCTCCTCTTCTCCGGTTCTGTTTGAGACCAACCCTAACCCTAATCCCATCGATTCTTACATGTTCCATGGGATTTCATCGTTATTTTAGAACTCTACTGGTCTTCTACTTCTTCTGATTGTTCAATTCTGCTTATCTCATGAAAGAGATCTCAAAGCAATCTAGCTCAGATCTTGTTCGAGACTCTTTAAGAGTTTGTCTATGGTCACCTCCGTTTGTGAGTGCTATTATCTTGAGTTATATAGTTCGAATCTTTGGTTCAAAACCAGATTCTCTTTACCCCACCCCTTTTATTCAAAATCATAATCTTTTAGACATGAATTTGTCTAGATCTTTGTAGATCGTGAGTGATTCTGAAATTGGCGGTGATTTTTCTTTAAAGATCTCTTGTTTCTTTACTATTAATCGATTTTAGCACTTTGTTACATTAGGGTTTTCTTCTTCCTTGTTATTTGTTGGTTAGATTTTTGTCTATCTGAAGCGGTTTTGAGTTTCCATGATAGTTTTCTTTAAGAGATTTTTTATTTCCCTACTGTTAATCGACTCTGAATGTTTTTCAAAACAAGGGTTCCACTTCGTCTGTTTTTGGAAAGGGCTTTTCTGAAATTCTTTATGTGTTTGATTAATCTTTCTTTAATGAATGTGTTCCAGTCTTAGTTGTTTGATTGTTCGTTGTTCACTTCAATATTTTGCCCATTATTTTTTGAATAGTTTTCGACTGACTCGACTGTCTAAGGTTTCATGTTTTGCTGAGATTGTTTACTGTATTTTACCTGCTTTCCTTAATTCTGAGATTCTTAATTGGCATTCCTTGCCTATTAAGCTTAAATTAGGGGGGTGTTTGGCTCCAGATTGGTCTCTAATTACTTATGTTACCTTACTTGTATGATTAATTGCTTGATTTATGGTGTTCTGACCCTAATTGGTTGTCAGACTCACTTCTTGCCTTATTTGAAACTCAATCCGAGTTATTTTTGGGTATAACTCCCTGTTTTTTTTTTTTTGCCCTGTCAAGCTTGATTGATTGTTTGATTGTTTTCGTTGCCTTATTTACAATGTTGAACCACCTTGCATTATTTACTTTACAATACTCGACTCCTATAAATATATGACTCTTTTCAAACAAAAACACATAGACCTAAGGAAAAACACCTCTGAAAACTCTTGCTCTCAACTACTATTTGTCTATTGCACTATCTAGTCAGCTGAAAGCCAAGGTTATATCTCGGATCCTATTTACTTTACTCTCTTATAACAAATTCATAACTGGTATGCCTTACTTTATTATTATTCAGATATCTGTATGATTTAGTTTATGTACTTCCTGCTTAATGTGATCACTTGCACGTTACTATATCAGTATGCTTCTTGTTCTCAACATGCCTACTTTCATGTCATTGAATCAGTATGTTATCCTGATGTTAGCATGCCTGCTCTTAACTAAGACATATGTTGTTTTTACCTGCCTTCAATATGTGTACATTGTCTGTTTCCAAGACTTATGTGTTTTTCTGTTCCTAACATGTCTACTTTCATGTTGTTGGAATCAGTATATTTCCTGGGTATTAGTATGCCTATTTCTAAGACTTATGTGCTATATGCTAATGCCTTAATCAACATGCTTACTCACATATATATAAACCTAGAGGGTCCTGTTTTCATCATGTCAACCTACCTATTTCTATTTACTAAACTTATGTGTTGTCCTGCTTACAACATATCTATTGTCTGCCCCTATATCATTAGACCTATGATTGTTGTCCTATTATAGATATTCATCCCTAATAAACCCTTAAATTATGGTATCTATGCCCTCAACTTGCTTGCCTTTATGTGTGATTGTTTGATCCAACCTACTACCCTGTGATTGGTACAAGGTTGTATGTTCATCTAGTATTACTTAATGGACCAAAACCACAAGAAACCTTTGTTGAACCAATAGATCTTGTCTGTTGTTAATTGAGTTCAAAGCTGAAACTCCTTCTTCTGACTCTAGGCAATGGCAATTCTTGCTTTGTGATTGTGTTGTTATTCTTAGAATGCTTTTGATTGTTGTTTTCAGTCCTAAACTATTTTACTCCTATATTATTTTTCTTAAAATGTCACTGCTCATTTAAAGCACTCTCACTCCTATTCTTAGAATACCTAGGGTCCTACATCTCTAGTGTGATCTGCTTAGGAGTCCATGAGACTCCTCTGAACTCTAACACACTGGTGTCACACCTCTTTTTACGCACCCCGCGTGGACGCAAGATATAAAAGAGAGTTTTTCCAATTAAAGGACAACCAAAACGGGGTTCATTTATTGAGATATTCGGAGTCGCCACTTGGGAGATTTATGGTGTCCCAAGTCACCGGTTTGAAACCCGAATTGAGGAAAGGTTTGACTCTATTTAATGGTCCGCGAACCAGAAATCCGGATAAGGAATTCTATTAACCCGGGAGAAGGTGTTAGGCATTCCCGAATTCCGTGGTTCTAGCACGGTCGCTTAACTGTCATATTCGGCTTATTTATCTGATTTTTTTACAGTTATGTACTTAATGCAAATTAATATCCCTTTACCGCTTTTATTACTATTATTATTTACGAAAGAGAATGTTGCCTAAAAATATGTTTCGAATCACGTCACATGAAATGCACCCGGATCTTCGACACATTCTTATTCAACATTTTGGGATTTGGATCCGGGCCGCATGAAATGCACACCCGTATTTAAGAAGGTGAAATTATTAAAATACGCGCCTAGAGCGATTACTTATTTACACTTTTGAGAAGGCCATGAAATTTGCTAAGAAACGGCACATCTCGAAATCTAAATATTTTTACATATACATTTATGAGGGCCCCGCGATTTGTATAACTTGTTAGGCAAGGCACACCTCTAATTCTAATTTAAAGCGAACTGCATCCCGCTATATTTATTTAAGAGTTGATTCAAAATTATTTAAAACATGTTGCGAGCCACACTACATGAAATGCGCCTGTGGTTCCTGACACGCTTTATTTAACCTTGTTCAAAATTGGAGTCGGGTCACATGAAATGCACCCCCGATTCCTTTAATCTAATTACGTCATTCAATTGAAGAATAACGAACCAATTTCTATAATGTGACAAAGTCATACTCAACCATAACCGATTCGAGTAAACATACAACTGGATAACTAAGTGAGCAATTCAAGACTATGGTGAACAATTACATGAAAAAAAAACTTACTTTGAATTCAAAGAATCCTCAAAGAGCAACTGGCACATATTTTTGCAAATTCAAGATATCATTCCTCACGGGTGTTCAAATCACCTTAAACTTTCTACTTAAACAGATGATTAATCTCAATTTTAACACAAGATCGAGTATTAACAGATTTGGACATCGCACACCATGAATAGAGAAGATTTAAGCATAGATACAGCAGGAATAATTCAGGTTCCTATACATGTCCAATGACAGTGTATTTTTGATCTAAATGCATTTTCACAACCCAAACCAGTAAGACAAATTTAATTACATGTACTCTTACAAACATAAGAAACATTGGACAACTACATGTGTTAAACAAATTTAAAGTGAGCTTCAGGCTTCATTTCCTTTTCGAATCAAGAAGCTACAATTATAGGGATGTGTACCTGGAATATGGAAATAGGAAGAAGAGTGAGCAGTGACAACAGTATAGCAATCAGCAGTACAGCAGTAACCAAACAGCAAGTCACCGGAATACCAATTCCAACCCAGAATCCCAAATAGTTGCAAACAGCAAAATGGACCCAGCACACAAGGCAGCAAACAGATATACCCCAAGTATGCCCAATTGACCTCGAATTGACAGAGGTAAACCAACCAACAACTGAACGATGCCAGCAGCTTGAAAACCCCAATCCTAAGTGACTTAACAGAACCAAACACTCAGCTAAACCCTCCCACAAATGTATTTTTAGTGAGTTTCAACAAACAAGAAGAGGGAACACTGGGCCAATTTCGAAATGGAGACACAGGCAGCAATGCTTCGGATAGTTTTTGGCAAATGGAGCTCAAAAATTAGTAGTGTAGCAATGCTTTCAAGCTTCTTTTCAGAACTATATTCCTCTCTTATGTGTATCTATCCCTCTCTACGTTTCAGAATGCTCTCTTTTTCAAAATCCTTTCTCTTTTCATCCCTGCTGTCCAGAAAAAACTATATACTTATAGTTATCACCTTAACTTCTGATTGATACCACGAGGCTTAAACTAAACCCCTGCCCATCCATATCTCTGCCTAGCCCATGATATTCCCTGGCCTCCCTGACACTGGTTTTGTCACTACAATATGTCTAAGCATGGGGCCTTTTTTAAATTAATAATCAGGGGACATTGGTGGGAAACTCTGTTGTACAGCAGGTTCCACCAGCAGTCCTAATGTGCACTACACTCCATCAGTTACACCCTTCAGTTCTTAACTAACAACAACTATATCCAATTAACCACTTAATTAAAACAACAGTTCAAAAGAAAAAATCTCGATCCAACAGTGATTCACAATGTGATTTACAGTGTCAATTTCTGCCATAAAACTCCAATAAACAGACTTACGAGACTAATCGACAACATTCGTATAACTCATATAAGGAACAACAATCAATCATTGACTTAGTGATTCGAAATGCCCAGGCAAACGAAACATGAAAATGCAGAATTTAGCTACTTGACAGTATCGTTTACAACCAATTCGTGTTTCTATATCGTAATCTATTCCGACATATAAACAAAACAAGAATGACCAAATAAAGGTCTTACGGGGTAGAAGCAGAAAAGATTAAAATCAAACACAAAACGGATACAAACGAACAACTAAATTAATATAATGAACACAACAACAAAACAGAAGGAAGAGAATGAAAAATGGGATACCTCAAGAAGAGGGATCAAAATTGGACAGACTCGGCTCCAAAGGCTTCGAGTTTGCACTCTTTTGAAGTAAACAGACTTTAATTGAAGTGTTTTTCAAACGAAAAACACTCCAATTAAGGTCTATTGCCTTCAAATACCATTGACTCGATGAAATCCCTAATTTTTTGGGTTCTAGGGTTCTTGAGGCTCGACTTTAGGGCTTTAACATTTCTGGTAAGATTCGAGCTAAGCCAGGGTTAGTAGGGGTGTGAGGGAGGTGTGAGGAGTGATTGGCGTGAATTTGAGGTGGTTTGGGATGAACGTTCAAGTTCCGGCGAACTTCAAATTGATATTCGAAACGTTCGAGCAACATTCGAAACTAACCACTGCCAGATCCGTGTAGAGGGGGCTTGAGAGATTCTATGGTGTTAATTTGGGGTGGTTTGGCCTACCAGAACCGCCGTGAGGCGATTTCCGGCAGGCGGAGCACGGTGGTGGATGGCGGAGGCTTAGTTCGTCTCTAAGAGAGACGATGAAGGTAAGGGGGGTCCGGCTTAGGGGGCTGGGTAAACCTTGAGGCTATATACTCGCATGGGAAACGAATCCTGGCCGTTTGATCTGATGAGATCAACAGCCTGGATTATTTCACTTATCTAAACGATGTCGTTTGGGCATCATTGAAGTCGGGTTGGTCTGTGGGTGGATTGGGCCGGGCAAACTCGGGTTATGAGGGTGAAGCATTGGCCGTTGGATCAACTGAATCGAACGGCCCAGATCGATGCCTCCTGAACGGGTAGTAGAGATGAATCTTGGCCATCGGATCAATTTGAAAATGAGCGACCAGGATTAAAAGTGAGCCGGACTGGGTTTGGAATAATTTGATTGGGCCTGGTTTTGGACTGGGTTTGGCCTCTTTGAGTCCATTCCGATTTTCCCTTTATTTTTGTTCTTTTTGTTTCCCCTTTTTTCTCTTCTTTTATTTAAACTAAAATTTTTTTAACAATCTCAAATTAACCTATAGAACCAAACTAACTTATAAAAATGCTAATTGACTCTCAACAACAATCACCATGTAATCAAATAGCAAAAAATAAAGTCATATAATTTGGACATTAAATGTTTAGAAATGCAAAACTACATTATTTATTTTTTTGATTTTTATTTTTTTTATAACAAACTTAATTACTCTAAATTACAAATATGAGTTTATATGCAAAAATGCAAACATTTTTATATTTTATATTAATCTAAATAATAGACATGCGCACGCGAAAATGCAAATACTAAGAGAAAAATAACACAAAAATCACGAAAATCACGCACAACACAAAACTATTTTATTTTGAATTTTTTGGAAGTAATTCTCACGTAGGGCAAAAATCACGTGCTCACAGCTGCCCCTCTTTGCGAGGAAACATGAAGAGTTTTCGTGCAAGGATAAGTGCGGATACGAGCGATTTTCGCCCGTTCAAGCACTCCGTATGAAGCATTTTTTGGAAAAGTTTGACCGAACCTTTCTTCAAAAGGTCTCCTACATATCCCTGGCTAAAAGGGAATCAGGTCAATGTAGTTCGGGAAGTTTTGGTAGCTGGGACTACCATGACTGCTGTGATCTTGCTGTTACTGCCGCTGCTGCTGTTGCCACTGCTTAACTGATCTCCTTATTATACCGTGCTAAAATCAAAAATAAGAAGCTATACTAAGTTACAGTATTGCAAATTCTTATCTATCTTTTCAACTTGATCTTGTCGTGTTCCCTGCCATCCTGCTGGCTCTGATGTTTTCTTCACATGCTTCCTCTCTTCTGACAATCGTTATTTCGGCTTATTTTGTTGCCTTCCTTTGGATTATGAACTTGGATTCATGCTGGGGATTTCCGTTATACTCTACCGCTTTCCTCAACCAACTTCAAAAATAAATCGCCACTCCATTCTTCAGGCGGGCTCCCTGACTTCAACAACAACTTTAAAACTAAATCGCCACTCCATTCTTCAGGCGGGCTTCCTAACTTTGACTTTAAAATAAATCGCCACTCCATTCTTCAGGCGGGCTCCCTGGCTTCAACTACAACTTTAAAATAAATTGCCACTCCGTTCTTCAGGCGGGCTCCCTGACTTCAACTATGACTTTAAAATAAATCGCCACTCCATTCTTCAGGCGGGCTCCCTGACTTCAACTACAACTTTAAAATAAATCGCCATTCCATTCTTCAGGCGGGCTCCCTGACTTCAACTATGACTTTAAAATAAATCACCACTCCATTCTTCAGGCGGGCTCCCTGACTTCAACTACGACTTCAAAAATAAATCACCACTCCATTCTTCAGGCGGGCTCCCTGACTTCCACTACAACTTTAAAACTAAATCGCCACTCCATTCTTCAGGCGGGCTCCCTGACTTCAACTACAATCTTCAAAATAAATCGCCACTCCATTCTTTAGGCGGGCTCCCTGACTTCAACTACAACTTCAAAATAAATCGCCACTCCATTCTTCAGGCGGGCTCCCTGACTTCAACTACAATCTCACAAATAAATTGCCACTCCGTTCTTCAGGCGGGCTCCCTGACTTCAACTACCATTTCAAAATAAATCGCCACTCCATTCTTCAGGCAGGCTCCCTGACTTCAACTACGACTTCACAAATAAATCGCCACTCCATTCTTCAGGTGGGCTCCCTGACTTCCATTACGACTCACTAATTTCATCCCATCCTTATCGCCTTCCTTTGTTTCCTGTACCATTTTCTTCTTCCCGCATCGTCTCTTGGGCCACCCTTTTCTTCTGAATTACCTTGTCTTGGAATTTCTTTCCCACGGGGTCGTGTTACTTTTCCTTTGGCTGCTGGAGATATCTTCGGAACTGTTTACTCACCTGCTGGGGATGATGCTGCTGGGAAAGTATTCTTTGTTTCCTCTTTTTCTATTTCCTTCACCCCTCGTTCTCTCTCGGACTCGCCAGGGATTGAAACGTCATTAATTGAGGATTACCCTGGCGGGGGACCCCTTTTCCTTTTCCTTCTTACCAGACCTCCTCCGGGGCTCACACTTCTGCTTCGTTGAAAAACTTATGGGATATAATGCTGTTAGGGGAATCTCGAAGTTATTGCTTCATTTTCCCAACAACCGCTGGGGATGATACTAGGCTCAAAGATCACCCCCTCGTGTTGTATGGCCTCTCTCAAAACTATTCTGCTCAGAACTGGTATTTCGCGAGATCTTGTTATCCTTATCCACTGGGTATTTTCTTTTAAGAAAATTTTCGCAACGGGAGAAAATTTTCTGCCCCAGTTTAATGACCTTCTACGTGGCATGCTTTTCCGCCGACGAACCCTCTTTTCCTGCTTTAAATCAAAGAAAAATTGTTAGTTTCAAAACGCAGTGAGTGGTCGTGCCACTCTTGTTGGGGCAATTTTCCCTTTCTCTTTCAGCTGCTTGGCCTCCCTCGAACTTTTGGGGACGACGTTGACACTTGCTGGGGATGATGCTCTTTCCACAGATGGTCTCTCATCTCTCCCTTTTATTCCAACCTTCGGTTTGATCCGACCCTTTTAGTCGATGATCTGTTGTGAGAAATCATCTTCCGGATGTGTAATATGTGTCCATCGTACTCCATAATTCTTGTGAACCTTCCAATCAACTTGTCATTCCAATCTTAATATCGGAACAACTTTTGCCTTATTGCCTCGTTCCACGCCTATTCATCTTCATTGTACCGCTTTGGGAGACTTGGTAGTAAGCTTTGAAAAGTCAATTTTCGAAAACAATAGAAGGGAAAAATGATAGATGAAGAATGCTGACCGCGAATGACAAAAGAAAGGGAAAACTTTTCTGAACTCAAAACTGGGAAAAACTTATCTGAATGTATAACTGATCCAATGGTTATGCCGCGCCCTTGAGATTAAACTACCCAGTCTATTTATGTCAATCGCTTTCTGATGGCCGCGTTTTGCCAGAAGCAAACGAATGTCCTAACCTTGTCTCATGCAGACACCTTGTAACTATCTCTTTTTGTCACCTCATAGTGCCCTTCAAAGGGTTTTCACTAATGAGATTCTCTCATTTCTCTCGATCTCCCGTCGCCTTAGGGTGCCTATAAAGGTTTTCACCGTAAGACTCTCTCATTTTATTTCTCTTCGTTTTCTTTGCCTTAAGGTGCCCGCGAGGGTTTTCACCGTTAAGGCTCTCTCATTTCGCTTTCTTTCCAGGCGGTGGGCTAGGGTATTATCCATGGAATTTCCTCTGAGGGTGCTATCCCTTTTCAGCTTGTAAGTCCTAGATTCAGTCGAGGATTGAAGTGTCATTCGTAGTTTCATTCGCATGACTTAGCATTTCTCAAATACTGATCGAGAGGTCTTTTTTGGTTTTTAATGTGGTTTCTATGCGTGAGGCTAAAGAAAAGGGGTTTAACCTCAACGGTTAGCTCGTTACAACTTTCAGAATCCACACTATCTTTCAAACGAAACAATGACTTCTGCCCCAGTTTTGTTGCTTGGGGAACCTTTGATTTTTATTTTATTATGACCGAGCCGTGTGGCGCCTACGTATCCTTCTTGAGGAATCAGGTCGAACGTAGTTCACTTTTTCTTGTGTCTCTTCTCTGTTTCTTTTCCTATTTTGTTACGCATCTTCCTTGATGATTCCGAAAGAGGGTATATGAAAGAATAATTAAGGCTCAAAGGGGAAAACAAGGGTTAAAGTGTTTGGGTAGTAGAAAAATTGCCTCTGTCATTTCATTCTCCGAAAAATGCCAAATACAAACAAACGAAACCAAACGTTGACAAATGCATTAAAGAATTACACATAATATCTCTTGACTGCATCAGAATTGATAGCCATATCGGTGCATCTTCCCTCAACATCAGTTAGACATAGAGCGCCGTTGGATAATACTCTAGTCACAACAAATGGTCCCTGCCAATTTGGAGCGAACTTGCCTTTCGCTTCGGCCTGATGTGGTAGAACTCTCTTCAGCACATGCTGTCCCACTTCAAATTTCCTGGGACGTACCTTCTTGTTATTTGCTCTTGCCATTCTCTTTTGATACAATTGGCCATGACATACTGCTGTCAATCTCTTTTCATCAATCAAGCTCAATTGCTCCAATCGGGCTTTGACCCACTCATCGTCGTCAATCTCAGCTTCAGCGACAATACGGAGGGATGGAATTTCAACTTCTGCTGGTATTACTGCTTCAGTCCCATACACCAACAAGTAAGGAGTTGCACCTACCGAAGTCCGGACGGTAGTGCGATAACCCAACAGTGCAAATGGTAACTTTTCATGCCATTGCCTAGACCCTTCTACCATCTTCCTCAATATCTTCTTTATATTTTTGTTTGCCGCTTCAACCACACCATTTGCTTTGGGACGATATGGTGTGGAATTTCGGTGTGTAATCTTGAACTGTTGACATACCTCTTTCATCAATCCGCTGTTAAGATTGGCATCGTTATCTGTGATGATTATCTTTGGAATTCCAAACCTGCAGATGATGTGGGAATGTACGAAGTCTACCACCGCCTTCTTGGTCACTGATTTGAAGGTTTTGGCCTCCACCCACTTGGTAAAATAATCGATCGTTACCAGAATAAACCTATGACCATTGGAAGCCGCAGGTTCTATAGGTCCAATAACATCCATACCCCATGCAACAAACGGCCAAGGTGCTGACATTGTATGCAATTCAGTCGGTGGAGAATGAATTAAATCTCCGTGTATCTGACACTGATGGCATCTTCGCATGAAACTTATACAATCACGCTCCATAGTGAGCCGGTAATATCCTGCTCGAAGAATCTTCTTTGCCAATACATATCCGCTCATGTGTGGTCCACAAACTCCAGAGTGTATATCCGTCATCACTGTTGTGGCTTGACTCACATCTATACATCTCAACAATCCCAAATCTGGGGTTCTTTTGTACAGCACCCCTCCACTAAGGAAAAATCCGTTTGCCAATCGCCGAATAGCTCTCTTTTGATCTCCAGTTGCCTGCTCTGGGTATACTCCTAACCTGAGGTACTCTTTGACATCATGAAACCATGGCTCACCATCCATCTCTTCTTCTATCATATTACAATAAGCATGTTGATTCCGAACCTGAATATGTAACGGATCGACACGAACCTTGTCCGGGTGATGTAACATTGACGCCAAAGTAGCTAGAGCATCGGCAACCTCATTATGCATCCTTGGGATATGTCTGAATTCTACCGACCGGAAACGCTTAGTCAGATCATGCAAACACTGACGATACGGGATAAGCTTTAAATCTCCGGTTTCCCATTCTCCCTGAATCTGATGTACCAGAAGGTCCGAGTCCCCCAAGACCAAGACGTCCTGTACATCCATGTCCACCGCTAATCGCAGCCCCAAGATACATGCCTCGTACTCAGCCATATTATTGGTACAATGAAAACGCAGTTGAGCAGTAACAGGATAATGATGTCCTGTTTCAGATATGAGCACAGCCCCTACTCCGACTCCTTTAGCGTTCGCCGCTCCGTCGAAGAAAAGCTTCCACCCTGGATCCTTGGTTAGTTCTAACCCCTCAATTTGCAATACTTCCTCATCTGGAAAATACGTCCTCAAAGGTTCGTATTCATCGTCAACAGGATTCTCGGCTAAGTGATCGGCTAGGGCTTGAGCTTTCATAGCCGTCCTTGTCACATATATGATGTCGAACTCCGTAAGTAATATTTGCCATTTTGCCAACCTCCCTGTAGGCATAGGTTTCTGGAAAATATACTTCAACGGATCCAAACGCGAAATGAGGTAAGTGGTGTAAGAAGACAAATAATGTTTCGACTTTTGGGCTACCCAAGTCAAAGCGCAACACGTCTTTTCTAGATGAGTGTACTTGACCTCGTGGACTGTGAATTTCTTACTGAGGTAGTAAATGGCCCGTTCCTTCCTGCCAGTAAGATCATGCTGCCCCAGTACGCAGCCGAACGAATTCTCCAAAACCGTTAGATAAAGAATCAGGGGTCTACCCGGTTCAGGCGGAACTAGTACGGGTGGGTTTGACGGATACCCTTTGATTTGGTCAAACGCTTCCTGACATTCTGTCGTCCATTCTATCGTAGCGTCTTTCTTCAACAGACGGAATATGGGTTCACAGGTTGCTGTAAGTTGAGCAATAAACCTACTGATGTAATTTAACCTTCCCAACAAACTCATTACCTCTGTTTTATTCCTTGGAGGGGGTAACTCCTAAATGGACTTGATTTTGGATGGGTCCAACTCAATGCCCCGTCGGCTGACGATGAATCCTAGCAACTTTCCTGATGGAACTCCGAATGCGCATTTGGCCGGATTGAGCTTGATATCATATCTTCGAAGTCTTTGAAAGAACTTCCTGAGGTCGGCAACGTGGTCTTCTTGACGTCTAGATTTTACGATCACATCATCCATGTACACTTCAATTTCCTTGTGTATCATGTCATGGAATACCGTAGTCATCGCCCTCATGTATGTTGCCCTTGCGTTCTTCAAACCGAACGGCATCACCCGGTAGCAATAAGTCCCCCATGGTGTGATGAAAGCCGTCTTTTCTGCGTCCTCTTCATCCATCAAGATCTGATGATATCCCGCGTAGCAATCCACAAAGGATCCGATTTCACGTCCGGCGCAATTATCAATCAGGATATGGATATTGGGAAGTGGGAAATTATCCTTAGGGCTCGCCTTGTTGAGATTGCGGTAGTCCACGCATACTCTGATCTTCCCGTCTTTCTTTGGCACCGGTACTACGTTAGCCAACCATTCAGGGTATCGAGTGACATGAATGACTTTCGCCTGCAACTGCTTGGTTACTTCCTCCTTGATCTTTACACTCATCTCCGTCTTGAATTTCCGCAGTTTTTGCTTGACGGGAGGACATGCCGGGTCGGTGGGTAATTTGTGAACCACTAGATCAGTGCTGAGTCCTGGCATGTCGTCGTACGACCATGCGAAAATATCTTTAAACTCCATGAGTGTTTTGATCAATTCTTCTCTCAGGTTGGGTTCAATATGGACACTTATTCTGGTTTCTTTGACATCATCTGTGTCCCCCAGATTAACAGCCTCAGTATCATTTAAATTTGGTTTGGGTTTTTCCTCGAAGTGACTTAATTCTTCACCGATTTCTTCTATGGCTTCATCATCGACATATTCCGATTCACTCTCGTCACCTCTTATTTCATGCGTTATTATTTCCAAACCAGATTGACTTTCTAGACTGGTTGATTAATCTTTAAGCACGCCATATCATTAAGATCAGTTGAAAGAAAGTTGCTGAGAAAAGTAAAAAGAAGGAAAATAAACAAAATTAGACACGAAGGGAACAAAATTTCATTAATGGGAACAGTACAAGGAAAAACAAGCTTGCAAACTCAAATCAAAATGAACTAAAACAAACGGATTTTACTTCGGGGACAACCCCAACACAAAATTTCGAAAGAAAATAATCCAAAACAAACTACCAAGACTCCTTCCGGACAGGGAGAGGAGTAGCCTTCCAATTATTCAATTTTGCTTTCGATCCCACAAGCTGTATCTCGGCATGGCTGGATCCTTCGCCATCCTCTAGCATGCATACATCTGCGAATAGGTCCTCGAATTTTCTTAAGAACTCTTCGTCTGGCCTAACCGTAGGACCGGGAATCTTTGTCGTTGGATGTCCTCTTGCTCCGGACCTGACAAAAGATTGGGAAAGGCGTGGAACAGGCTTCGGGAGCACCCATGTCTTCTGCTTATTCCTCTTGGCTCGCTGGATGTCCTTTGACGTTGGCTTGAATCCCAAGCCGAAGGTTCCCACATTTTCGACCACGGATACCGGTTGTATGATTCCTTGCAGAGATGCACCTAAACCTTTGCCGGGTATGAAACCGTTTCTCAACATTTCATGAGCCACCATGACGTCTGCAGTAATTATTCTGTCATTGGGAATGCATTCCCCTTCTGGAACTCGGTTGGCGGATACCACCTCACAGATCTGGTATACCCATGGCCCAAAATCTTCTTCTGTCTCAACAAAGGGGACGATGGTGCCTGGTTGTAGATCATTCTCTCCATGGACTACGATCTCCTGTTGGTCCCACTCAAACTTGACTAGTTGGTGTAGGTTGGATGGAACTGCTTTTGCGGCATGGATCCACGGTCGCCCTATCAGAAGGTTATATGAAACTACCATGTCCAGCACCTGGAATTCCATGGTGAACTCCACCGGTCCGATAGTCAAGATTAACACTATGTCCCCGACCGACGCCTTGCCTCCTCCATCAAACCCTCGGACACATATGCTGTTCTTGCGTATCCTGCCGATGTCCACTTTCAACTTGTTCAGTGTAGAGAGAGGACAAATATTCGCACTGGACCCATTGTCGACTAGGACTTTGGTAACCACCGACTCCTCACACTTTACCGTAAGATATAAAGCCTTATTGTGCTCGGTGCCTTCCTCGGGCAACTCATCATCGGTGAAGGTGATCCGGTTCGCTTCGAAGATCCTATTGGTGATCTTCTCCAAATGACTCACAGAGATTTTATCAGGTACATGGGCCTCATTTAAAACTTTCATCAAAGCTTGCCGATGTTCTTCGGAATGTATCAGCAAGGATAGCAATGAGATTTGCGCAGGGGTTTTCTTCAGCTGTTCTAAGACAGAATAATCATGCAGCTTCATCTTTTTCAGGAATTCTTCTGCCTCTTCGTCAGTTACCGGCTTTTTCAGTGTTGTCGGAGTAGTCTTCCTCAATTCCGGAGGGGCAAAACATCTCCCTGAGCGGGTCAAACCTTGCGCTTCGCAAACTTCCTCTTTAACTTCCTTTCCTTTGTAGGTTGTCGTGACCCGATTATAATTCCATGGAATAGCTTTGCTATCAGCTATTGGCAACTGTATTACTGTCTTGATGATGAAAGGATCCACTCGAACACCTGCTACCGTTAAGACGGGTTTGGTTGCTACCCCTGGTACAACTATTTTTGCTTCCCCCGGCCTCACCGGTACTTCGCTTGCATTTCCCCTTTCTGCTTCCAACCCCTCTTGTAAGTCCTTCTTGCAAATGAGTGACTCATCCAGGCTTGGCCCCTTTTTCATTCCTACCCCACTAGACTTGATCATCATTACGGTCTGCGAGGTTTTCTCCTTTCCCTCTTCTACCCGGACAAGCTCGATCATGTTGGTCTCATGATGCGTTGGGAGTGGATTTCGGTTGATGTCGGGTTCTGCTGGAGTCTGGACCTCAATCCTGCGAGTGTCGATGAGTTCCTGGATAGCTGTTTTCAACCTCCAACACTTTTCGGTGTCGTGCCCCGGACATCCTGAACAATATGCACAATTTATTGAATGATCCAAATTCTTTGGAAGAGGGTTTGGTAGCTTAGCCTCGACCGGATTTAGCAACCCAACTTGCTTCAATCGGTGGAACAAACTGGTGTAAGACTCTCCCAAAGGAGTGAAAGTCTTTGGCCTTGGCGCCCTGTCGCTCTTGAATGCTTGGTTCGGACGAAAACTCGCGCCCGTGGGGTTTGTGTAGGCTCTTGGGGGTGGATAATTGTTTTGCGGGTTTGGTGCATGCCATGGTGCGTGGACGAGAGGTGCGGCATATGACTGAGCGTGATGGACAGTAAAATGGGGATCAGGTGCTGGATAGTAGTGTTGCGGGTGGTTATATGGATTGTGGAGGTAATTTTGGTGGTGAGGCTGTGGCGGGTTATACTGGGGTGCGGGGCCTCTGTTTCTGAACCATGTTCCGGACTCGACTGCCGTGACTTCTTCTTTCCTCTTTTTCCCAAGAACTCCTCCGGTACCACTTTGAATAGCTTGGGTGGTGGCTTTCAACGCTGAATAGCTCATAATCTTGTTGGCTTTCAAGCCTTCCTCGATCATAGCCCCCATCTTTATCACCTCGGTGAATGACTTACCCACGGACGTCACCAGATGTCCGAAATAGGTTGGCTCCAGTGTCTGCAAGAAGTAATCCACCATCTCGTTCTCTCTCATAGGCGGATCTACCCTTGCTTCCTGTTCCCTCCAGCGGAAACCAAATTCTCTGAAACTTTCGGCGGGTTTCTTCTCTAACTTTAGCAATGATAAGCGGTCCGGGACTATTTCAAGATTGTACTGGAACTGGCCAATGAATGCTTGAGCCAAATCATCCCATGTAAACCATCTGCTGGGATCCTGCCTAGTGTACCACTCTAGTGCAGATTCCCCCAAACTCTGACCGAAGTAAGCTATCAAAATCTCGTCTCGTCCTCCGGCTCCTCGCATTTTACTACAAAACCCTCGAAGATGGGCTACTGGATCACCATGCCCCTCGTATAGGTCAAACTTGGGCATTTTGAACCCGGCTGGCAACTGGACATCTGGGAATGGACACAGATCCTTGTAAGCGACACTGACCTGGTTGCCCAAACCGTGCATGTTCCTGAAGGACTGCTCCGGGCTTTTAACTTTTCTAATAACTTCCTCATGTTCCGAACTTTGGAAGTGCTTTTCCGGTTCTGCCGGATTATCCCAGTGAGGGGTGTGTGATTGCGGTTCAGGAGCCCTAAAGGTAGGCTCGGGAGGATAGTAAGAATTGTCATGGATTTGAACATGCGGCTCACCGGACGACTTTTGTAGAGTAGCAGGTGGGGGTGCCACCAAAACAGGGGTGACCGGAGGAGGATTTTGATTGGCTGGTGGAACTTGGGTGGCATAAGGGTTTTCCCCTTGATAGTATGGATAGAGTGGGGCGCTTGTCGAAGGATCAAGGGGTGGATGTTCGGGAGCTGATGCGAGAGTAGGGAGGTTTGGTGAAGACTGTCCCCTAGCCCAGGCTAGATGTATCTCTGTTATCTGCTGTTTCAACCGATCTACCTCTTCTTTCATGATCTGTATCTCCGATTTCTCTTCCTCGAGGCTTTTACCGGAACTAGACATGCTTGCTGGAATTGGCCCTTTAGATCTAGTATGGTAATGGTGGCTGGGCCAGGATATTATGTCAAACCAACTGCTAAACTTTTCTGGAATGCAACAAACTTGTTAGCTTACCGAGTTTAACAGATATGTTATAGCACGTTAGACGCAATGCACCTAACCAAATGACCCTTTCTATATGTACTCATCACATGCGTCATTCCAGCTTCTTTTCTTCTTCTTTTTTTCTTTCTTTTTTTTTTTTTTTCCTTTTCCCTTTTTCAATTATCCTTGAAAACCTTATTGTTATTAACCTTCATGTTTTTTTCCTTTCTTTCTAGTGGTGGTCGAATCTTATGTGGATTGCCTACGTATCACGTCCCCGCGTGAATCAGACCGAGCGTAGTTCTGGTAACAAGATTGTGGCGAAATTCTGGAATCCTCATAATGAAAAAAAAAAAACCTTTACGGTCACAAAACATGTCTTACAATAATCAACAACAAAAGAGAAATGCTTGACTCAACAAAACATAAAATACTGAAAATGTCAACAAAAGTAAAAAATACATCTTTTAATCAATAGCCTAATGCTCTTAAACTCCTGGGGGCCCGCGAGGCATCGTCCGGCCTTGCCGCGGGCCTTAGTGTGAGGTCCCTGTGCAGTCTCCTTAACTTTCTCATGATCTGATAAACATAGTCCATAATTGAAGAAAAAAAGGGCGGCGCGGGGCATTTGTTCACAAGCTAAACACTTCATGGTGACATAATGCCCGATCTCTCCAATTCTGTCTTTGATCATGTCCCTTTCTCTGAGTAGTTGTTCTATCCGCTGGTTCTTCGCCCCCAATCTTCGAGCATTGTTGGTGACCTGATCTAAGAGCCTATCCACTTGTTCTTGCAGTCGGGCCATCAGATTGTGGCAACGGTCGAGGTCTGTCCTGGCATCCCGGGCTTGTTTGAAGACCCGTTCCCTGAGGATAACATTTGCTTCTCTTAGATTGGTGATGACCTCGGTATAATCTTTTTCCACTTGCTGTATATGAAGTGCCTGTTGATGTGCCTCCCTCTTCCAGCTAGTACGGATCCTCATTGTTCGGGCCTTTGACTCTTCTAATTCCTTTTGGACATCTGTGACTTGATTTTTTAAACTCCTTATCAATTTTTCGTCTGACCGACTCCTCAATTGTATGTCAGCATCCCTTTTCATTTGCTGGATTTGAGCTCTCAAAATGTCATTTTCTTGCGCCAACTTCTTTTTATCTCCCTCGTCGGCGGCAGCTTGCATATTCTTCTCGAATTGAAGGTCCCGGACCTGTTGTTCTATCCTACCAATCTTCGTCATGTACCCTTCCTCCTTTGCTAGCCAATTCCATTGCTCCTGTGAATCTTCCGTGAACTGTTGGACATGGGCTCTTTTAGAACATTTCCGACGAATCTGAAACCTTTTCCCGAACCACACATTGTACTTTGGATCCACCTCACCCTTAGCTAGTTCCCGAACCATAGTTTTAGGCTCAAGGAATCTACATTCATGCCACAGCTTTCTAATCTTTTCTTCGGGGAATACGACTCCTAGGCTCAACTCAATGGCGTGCTTTCTCAAATCTTGATCAGTAGGAATAACCTGAAACCTTCCGAGTTGACGCAATACCCGATGAGGAACATATGGTTGGACACTGCGGATCCCCATCAGAAGAATATAACACTCCTCGGCTGCCATATATATTACTTCGGTATCGGGTAACCACCCGAACGCCCATTCAACCTGATCGGCTTCTATTGAGCTTAGTCGTGCAAGCCATGCTTCGACGCCTTCAGGGAATACAGCGCCTATCATCCGTTCTTCAAAACCCCTGATACAGTTTTTCCCAATCAACCCATGGTTGATGTATTGTGTCCGGTGATGGAGGTGTTCTTGCATCCACAATTGGAGTAACAGATTGCATCCTTGAAATAAATTGCCCCCTTCTCGGCATACAGTCAAGGCTCGATAGATTTCGGACAAAACCAAAGGGACTACCGTGCTGGTAGCCTTTTTGATTGCAACATCGGCTATTCCTACAAGACTTATCTCTATTTTCTTATCTTCGCGTGGACAAATCACAATCCCCAAGAATGTCGTTATGAATGCTAGAATTCGTCTGGCCTCCCACTTGGTTCTATTCCCTGCGTGAGTTAGTCCAAGGTTTGACTCTTCAAAACCCCGAGGAGTGCCGTATCGTTGGTATAAGAATTGGAGATCGCAACATCCTCCTAATAAATCATCATTTTTCACCTTCCGACTAATGCTTAGCAAATCCAGAAACCCATGCGGAGATACCGGTCTTGGTGAAAGCAGGTATTGCCCTCTTAATTTCCCATTTAATCCTGCATAGCCTGCAATCTCCTCTGGCGTAGGTGTCAATTCAAAGTCGACAAAGTGGAACACATTGCGGGTCGGATCCCAGAATGATATCAGTGCCTCGATGATGTCTTTCCTCGGCTTGATGTTTAGCAGATTAACAAAGCCTCCCAAAATTCTCTACACTATCTTTTTGCTACTGTCTTCCAAATCATTCCACAATATGTGGAGCTGCTGAGGGACCTCGCTAAAGACTGAAAATGATTTATTCTGATTCGTGCTCATCCTGCACATTTATTAAGGTGATTTAAGTAAAGAAAAACAACTTTGTTTTGCTAAAAAAAAACTCAGTTTCAATCACGGCCTTTCAACGTCTCGGGGACGAAGATTTTAAGGCTGAATTGATCGAAATCAAAAATTGACCCCAAAGGTGGCCGTTTATATGAAATCAGCCTTCCGGCGTCCCTTTCGGGAACAATCGGCTTTTCTTTGAAAACAGCATCACCGACTTATTTAGTATGAAAAGATAGTTTTGATATTTTGGCTATTTTTGCAAAAGGTGAAGTTGGACCTGATAAAGGTTGCCTACGTATCTCACATCCAATGAGAATCAAACCCACGTAGTTCGGTTTTGATAAAACAAACTACATTATTTATTTATCCATTTTAAAAAAAAACAAGTAAACTATGTTTTTTTTTATCTATTTCAAGAATAAAACACACTATTTTTTTATCTAAAGCCGGTCAGCATGCAAGTCGTAAGACAAACAGGATGCAGCAGGATGGTCTTTTCATTTCAGGTCACTTGTCCTAGACGGACCCAACCCATGTGTTGAGTCCCCTGAGTCAAATGCAACATGATGCAAATAAACGTTCCTACTAGGGATCCGGCATGAAGCTTTGTTATTCTAGGTTTAAAACCTGGGTTTATTGTTCTAGACATGGCTTACCCGAGCGGACAGCTCGAGCTGAGGGGGAGGCAGCAACCCGGGAATACAGAAGCTTCACCGGTTTTGCAACTTATCCAAACCTCGTTCTAAAATGGGAACTAGACACTATAAAGAAAAGAAGTCACACGAAGTGCACCCTTCTTCATGATTTAGAAGACTCAGAGAGGAGATTGGTTTCGGCACAGTTTATATGTACAATTCACAAAAATATCAAAGCGGTAAAACAATATTTAGCACATTAAATACAAACATATAATAAAATCAGATGATAATAAGCCAAATATAACAATTATTCAAAGCTCGAATTCTTAAACCCTAAACCAGTGGTTCTGGGTTTTTAGTTCCCCAGCAGAGTCGCCAGAGCTGTCACACCTCTTTTTACGCACCCCGCGTGGACGCAAGATATAAAAGAGAGTTTTTCCAATTAAAGGACAACCAAAACGGGGTTCATTTATTGAGAGATTCGGAGTCGCCACTTGGGAGATTTATGGTGTCCCAAGTCACCGGTTTGAAACCCGAATTGAGGAAAGGTTTGACTCTATTTAATGGTCCGCGAACCAGAAATCCGGATAAGGAATTCTGTTAACCCGGGAGAAGGTGTTAGGCATTCCCGAATTCCGTGGTTCTAGAACGGTCGCTTAACTGTCATATTCGGCTTATTTATCTGATTTTTTACAGTTATGTACTTAATGCAAATTAATATCCCTTTACCGCTTTTATTACTATTATTATTTACGAAGGAGAATGTTGCCTAAAAATATGTTTCGAATCACGTCACATGAAATGCACCCGGATCCTCGACACATTCTTATTCAACATTTTGGGATTTGGATCTGGGCCGCATGAAATGCACACCCGTATTTAAGAAGGTGAAATTATTAAAATACGCGCCTAGAGCGATTACTTATTTACACTTTTGAGAAGGCCATGAAATTTGCTAAGAAACGGCACATCTCGAAATCTAAATATTTTTACATATACATTTATGAGGGCCCCGCGATTTGTATAACTTGTTAGGCGAGGCACACCTCTAATTCTAATTTAAAGCGAACTACATCCCGCTATATTTATTTAAGAGTTGATTCAAAATTATTTAAAACATGTTGCGAGCCACACTACATGAAATGCGCCTGTGGTTCCTGACACACTTTATTTAACCTTGTTCAAAATTGGAGTCGGGTCACATAAAATGCACCCCCGATTCCTTTAATCTAATTACGTCGTTCAATTGAAGAATAACGAACCAATTTCTATAATGTGACAAAGTCATACTCAACCATAACCGATTCGAGTAAACATACGACTTGATAACTAAGTGAGCAAATTCAAGACTATGGTGAACAATTACATGAAAAAAAACTTACTTTGAATTCAAAGAATCCTCAAAGAGCAACTGGCACATATTTTTGCAAATTCAAGATATCATTCCTCACGGGTGTTCAAATCACCTTAAACTTTCTACTTAAACAGATGATTAATCTCAATTTTAACACAGGATCGAGTATTAACGGATTTGGAAATCGCACACCATGAATAGAGAAGATTTAAACATAGATACAGCAGGAATAATTCAGGTTCCTATACATGTCCAATGACAGTGTATTTTTGATCTAAATGCATTTTCACAACCCAAACCAGTAAGACAAATTTAATTACATGTACTCTTACAAACATAAGAAACATTGGACAACTACATGTGTTAAACAGATTTAAAAGTGAGCTTCAGGCTTCATTTCCTTTTCGAATCAAGAAGCTACAATGATAGGGATGTGTACCTGGAATATGGAAATAGGAAGAAGAGTGAGCAGTGACAACAGTATAGCAATCAGCAGTACAGCAGTAACCAAACAGCAAGTCACCGGAATACCAATTCCAACCCAGAATCCCAAATAGTTGCAAACAGCAAAATGGACCCAGCACACAAGGCAGCAAACAGATATACCCCAAGTATGCCCAATTGACATCGAATTGACAGAGGTAAACCAACCAACAACTGAACGATGCCAACAGCTTGAAAACCCCAATCCTAAGTGACTTAACAGAACCAAACACTCAGCTAAACCCTCCCACAAATGTATTTTTAGTGAGTTTCAACAAACAAGAAGAGGGAATACTGGGCCAATTTCGAAATGGAGACACAGGCAGCAATGCTTCGGATAGTTTTTGGCAAATGGAGCTCAAACATTAGTAGTGTAGCAATGCTTTCAAGCTTCTTTTCAGAACTATATTTCTCTCTTATGTGTATCTGTCCCTCTCTACGTTTCAGAATGCTCTTTTTTTCAAAATCCTTTCTCTTTTCATCCCTGCTGTCCAGAAAAAACTCTATACTTATAGTTATCACCTTAACTCCTGATTGATACCACCAGCCTTAAACTAAACCCCTGCCCATCCATATCTCTGCCTAGCCCATGATATTCCCTTGCCTCCCTGACACTGGTTTTGTCACTACAATATGTCTAAGCATGGGGCCTTTTTTAAATTAATAATCAGGGGACATTGGTGGGAAACTCTGCTGTACAGCAGGTTCCACCAGCAGTCCTAATGTGCACTACACTCCATCAGTTACACCCTTCGGTTCTTAACTAACAACAACTATATCCAATTCACCACTTAATTAAAACAACAGTTCAAAAGAAAAAATCTCGATCCAACAGTGATTCACAATGTGATTTACAGTGTCAATTTTTGCCATAAAACTCCAATAAACAGACCTACGAGACTAATCGACAACATTCGTATAACTCATATAAGGAACAACAATCAATCATTGACTTAGTGATTCGAAATGCTCAGGCAAACGAAACATGAAAATGCAGAATTTAGCTACTTGACAGTATCGTTTACAACCAATTCGTGTTTCTATATCGTAATCTATTCCGACATATAAACAAAACAAGAATGACCAAATAAAGGTCCTATGGGGTAGAAGCAGAAAAGATTAAAATCAAACACAAAACAGATACAAACGAACAACTAAATTAATATAATGAACACAACAACAAAATAGAAGGAAGAGAATGAAAAATGGGATACCTCAAGAAGAGGGATCAAAATTGGACGGACTCGGCTCCAAAGGCTTCGAGTTTGCACTCTTTTGAAGTAAACAGACTTTAATTGAAGTGTTTTTCAAACAAAAAACACTCCAATTAAGGTCTATTGCCTTCAAATACCGTTGACTCGACGAAATCCCTAATTTTTTGGGTTCTAGGGTTCTTGAGGCTCGACTTTAGGGCTTTAACATTTCTGGTAAGATTCGAGCTAAGCCAGGGTTAGTAGGGGTGTGAGGGAGGTGTGAGGAGTGATTGGCGTGAATTTGAGGTGGTTTGGGATGAACGTTCAAGTTCCGGCGAACTTCAAATTGATATTCGAAACGTTCGAGCAACATTCGAAACTAACCACTGCCAGATCCGTGTAGAGGGGGCTTGGGAGATTCTACGGTGTTAATTTGGGGTGGTTTGGCCTACCGGAACCGCCGTGAGGCGATTTCCGGCAGGCGGAGCACGGTGGTGGACGGCGGAGGCTTAGTTCGTCTCTAAGAGAGACGATGAAGGTAAGGGGGGTCCGGCTTAGGGGGGCTGGGTAAACCTTGAGGCTATATACTCGCGTGGGAAACGAATCCTGGTCGTTTGATCTGATGAGATCAACGGCCTGGATTATTTCACTTATCCAAACGATGCTGTTTGGGCATCATTGAAGTCGGGTTGGTCTGCGGGTGGATTGGGCCGGGCAAACTCGGGTTATGAGGGTGAAGCATTGGCCGTTGGATCAACTGAATCGAACGGCCCAGATCGATGCCTCCTGAACGGGTAGTAGAGATGAATCTTGGCCATCGGATCAATTTGAAAATGAGCGACCAGGATTAAAAGTGAGCCGGACTGGGTTTGGAATAATTCGATTGGGCCTGATTTTGGACTGGGTTTGGCCTCTTTGAGTCCATTCCGATTTTCCCTTTATTTTTGTTCTTTTTGTTTCCCCTTTTTTTCTCTTCTTTTATTTAAACTAAAAAATTTTTAACAATCTCAAATTAACCTATAGAACCAAACTAACTTATAAAAATGCTAATTGACTCTCAACAACAATCACCATGTAATCAAATAGCAAAAAATAAAGTCATATAATTTAGACATTAAATGTTTAGAAATGCAAAACTACATTATTTATTTTTTTGATTTTTATTTTTTTCTATAACAAACTTAATTACTCTAAATTACAAATATGAGTTTATATGCAAAAATGCAAACATTTTTATATTTTATATTAATCTAAATAATAGACATGCGCACGCGAAAATGCAAATAATAAGAGAAAAATAACACAAAAATCACAAAAATCACGCACAACACAAAACTATTTTATTTTGATTTTTTTGGAAGTAATTCTCACGTAGGGCAAAAATCACGTGCTCACAACTGGGGTTGGCCATTCCACACTGCATAAATTTGTTGCTCTTCTCGGAATCCCTGAGGCCATTGGGAACTTTGACATATTAGGATACCCTCTCTATGACACTATGGGATGGGGAACTTTGGACTGTTTGAAGGCTTTATTTTTTCCAGGTTTACTTTGGGCCTATCCAGACTTCCTATAGTATAGTGTCATTTATTTCTGTAATTAATTTATGATTGGTTTGTGATAGTAATTTTCTTGTAAACAGATATTGGGATATTAGTAAAACTAGGAGGAATCTTTATACATATTTTGTTGGGAACGGGTGGATACCATGCCTAAAGGGTTTAATCGGTTCCTATACTTAGAAACCATGCCTATAAGTTATTGTGATGTTTGTATGATTATGTGCATTTAGATACCATGCCTATAGGGTTTAATCAGTTCCTATCCTTAGAAATCATGCCTATAAGTTATTGTGATGTTTGTTTGATTATGTGTAGTTAGATGACGTGCCTATAAGGTTATAAAAATAAGTCCTGCATTTAGATACCATGCCTATAGGCGCTAAAATCAATCCTGCATTTTTAGATACCATGCCTATAAGTTTTAAATTAATTTCTGCACTTAGAATTCATTCTAATAAGATTTCAGCATATTTCAACACTTAGAAATCATGCCTACAGAGATTAAGATAAAACCAGCCTCTAAAATCAGCAATCAGTTCACAGTTGAGACATCTAGTCTATAAAATCTCGTCTGTTCATCATTTAAGCAAATCTGCTACGTTAAAAATGGTTATTTCTTGCTGCCTGAAACTACCCAGATTTAAGAAGTAATAAAATCAGTAGGCAAATTTATTAGGCACTTGTTGCCCCGCTTTAAGAAACATTGCATATGTTCTGCTTTGTGCTCACCTAGATATCCTGCTTTAGCATCCTTTGAAATATCTGAAATCTTGTTATTTGAGACGTGCTATTGTCTGCTTGTGTGAGGAGGTAAAAGTGAGCCTTTAGTTGCCCCTTTATGTGAATGCCCTATTTGTTTTTTCTTGTCGCATATATTTTTTCCTTTTAAACACCTTAGGAGAGTCTAGAACTACCTTAATTAGAGGTACTAAACACCTTCAAGACCGCCAAGAAGGGATAGATAATGCACACATATAGTAAGTTTAAATAGCATCGCTTATATAACCACTAAGGGGAGGGTAATCGGGTAGTAAAGGATATGATGACCTATGCGCTAATGCTATGTGTAGCACCCCAACTTGGGGGCGATTACCAAGCATTGTACAGAAGTGGTCATGTAGGCTGCCTAGGACCCTCTTTTACTCCCTATTTTAAATATAATATCAAGTTGTCTAAATTTTTTTTATCTATTTATAAGACTAATCAAAATAATTTAAGTTTGGGCGGGACCTACCATTGTGGATTGTGAGGGATGCCTAACACCTTCCCATCAAAGTTATTTGAAGCCCTTACCCAATTTCTGACAATGCAAACCGGTTCTTATGAGTTACTTATTTTAGGTGCCCTAACGCACTTTAAATCCTCTAACTGGCGACTCTTAAAATTGCATACCCAATTACCAAAAGAAAATGAGTTATTCTCAATAAATGTCGAAACCTGGACTCCGCAAAAAAAAGGGGGTGCGACAGGGCCCATATCTCAAAACCCGACAAAAATAAAAAAATGAACGCCCATTCAACCACAAGCCCAACCATACAAATTTTACCAAATTTCGACGTCAACTCGACATCCAAATCTCAAATTCTTATTTTAAAATCCCTAGGCTGAAATCCTCTAATTGCACCTCAGAAAATGTAATCTAGTCGAAATACTCAATGATAATCATATTGACTAACAATGTTCACACGTGACTTACCTCAAGATTTTCCATGAATTCTCTATGAAAAATTGCCAAATACTGTGCTTGAAATGTGAAAAATGAGAAAAATACCGGAATGCTCGTTTTAAACATTGCCTAGGCATTTCCGCACAGGCGGAGTCTGGGCTCATACTTGTGGGTGCGCTTCTGCGAAGCCCTCATCGCGCATGTGACCACGCATGTGTGGAAAAGCTTTGCACCTGTGACCATTATCCACCCTAAAGCCTAGCCGCTTCTGTGCTTCAGTCCTCACACCTACGAGCTTGCACCTGTGGATCAATTTTCGTAGGTGCGGTCGCATCAGTAGGCAGCAACAAGTTCCAATTGTTTGAAGTCCAAAATTTGATCTGTTAACCATCCAAAACTCGTCCGAGGCCCCCAAGACCTTAATCAAATATACCAACAAGTTCTAAAATATCATACAAACTTTGTCAAGCCTTCAAATCATATCAAACAACACTAAAAATATGAATCACACATAGATTCAAGCCTAATGAATTTCGAAACTTCCAATTTCTACAAAACGATGCCGGAACCTATTAAATCAAGTCCGATTGACCTCAACTTTTGCACACAAGTCATAAGGGACATAACATACCTATTATAATTTTTAGAATTAGGTTTCAACTCGATATAAAAAATTCAACTCCCCGATCAACTTAAAAAAATTCAACTTTTACCATTTCAAGCCTAATTCTACTACGGACTCCCAAATCAATATCCGGGCGCGCTCCTAAATCCAAAATCATCCAGCAAAGCTAACAGAACCATACAAATTCAAATCCGAGGTCATTTATACATAAGTCAATACCCGATAAACTTTCCAACTTAAGTTTTCAATTATGAGACTGAGTGTCTCAATTCACTCCGAATTCCTTCCGGACTCGAACCAACTAACCCAGTAATCATAAAAAAAATTATAAAACATAAATTAAGCTGAATGAGAGAACGAGGTTATAATACTCAAAACAGTCGGCCGAGTCGTTAATATATTTCTTTACGGTTGCCCTAGAAATTAAAATTTGATTTATAATTTTGTTTTTGCTTAATCCCATACTATTAATTTAGTAATCAATTTATCTTAAATAGGGCGTTTAAAGAGAATACTTTTTCATAGCCACCTAGTAAAACAACAAAAGATTTTACTAGAAAAATATTTAAATATTTTTGTAAAGAGTATGGTAATTAATATATAACAAAATAAAGAATTCTTTCAATTATATATGCAGTAAGTATAGACAAAGTGTTATGAAATAATAAAAGAACAAGAACAATATTGTAGAGAAAAGTAGGGAGAGAGAATTCTTATTGAATTTCGGGATGAATTACAATGGGGTAATAAGACCTCTCTATTTATAGGAGAAATATGACTTAGTCACATAGTAAAACTCTCCACAAGATAAACATTCACTCTTAATAGAATTATAGACATTCACTCAAAATAGAATTCTATTCTTAACACTCCCCCTTGAATGTCTACTCAATAAGTAATGTGCCTCATTAAAACCTTAACTAAAATAAAACCCAATGGAAAAAAAATCTAGAAAAGGAAAAAGAGTACACATATCTAATAATACGCCTTTTGGTTGTCTCGTTAAAAACCTCGCAAGGAAAACCCAGTGGGACAAAACCTTGTAAGGGAAAAAGAGTGCAACGCGCATTAACTCCCCCTGATGAGAGCATCAATTCACATATTTAAGCCTTCGCATCCCAATCTTGTACACTAGCTTCTTGAAGGTTGACGTCGACAAAGATTTTATATCAGTTTCAATATATTTTCATAACGACATAACATAAAAATCTCTTCATTCATATATTCAGATACTTGAATCTCTCATGAGATATTATGAAGTGTTATGTCATGTGATATTCTAGATCACTTGCCTCCTTTTATTATGATCATTTTGATCATTTGCTCATCTTTTTTATCATCAAGAAGTTTATTTGAAACCGATTGTCTATACGCTTTAAGCTTACCATACACTTTGTCCTTCTATGACTTAATATGAGCATTTGCAATGAGAATATAGTTACTTTATTTGGGTCAGCAAATGCGTTTGGCATGCTTTACAATAAATTGCACATGATTATCCTTTTATGAACTTCAAGTTCAAATTATTTTATTCGAGTATCTCGATGTATAAATGATAATTTATTTTATGTAACTTTTCTCAACTGTTGTATCTTGTCTCCCCCTCATGTTAGAAAAACTAACTTATTTCCTCAGCTTTGAGAACCCATCTTTGTGTGTTATGGTGATAATAAAAATATACACCCGCACATCAATAATAATAATAAGATGAAATTATTTGGTTCCTGACCCTGAACCACTTGTGAGGGGAGAAAATAATATACTTTCGTATATAATGTATATCAAACTGATATATATAATTTTGTTCTCATAAGCAATAATTTAGCTATTAAGTGGAGGCACTCAATAAATTATTTTGCTAAACGAGCTTTGATGTAAACCAACTTATCAAGATGAACTTCTTGAATAGAAAATCTGGAAATTATGCTCTAAATCAAATTATTGAGCAAGTTACCTCGCACACACCGGCCAGGTTGCAGGTTAATAATAATTACACATGTAACCATCTCATAGATACATCTTATGTGGTATACATGGCAGGTGAATGGGCCCATATTCACCTTTGATATTTCCAGCATTCATGGGATTGAATTCCACTTTTAGTTGATATATTAATTAATGAGAACAAACAATGTGTAAGAGAATACGTAAAGAACTTTCTAGTTCTTTAATATTTACCTGTAACGACCCGACCGGTCGTTTTAGAAAATTACGCCCCAATCCCTAATTTAACTGTTCCCCTAAATTCATTTCTGCTATTGTGGTTTGCCGGGAGAGTCAGTTCTGAAATTGGGAGCATTTTGGGACACTTAGTCCCTAAATGAGAGCTTTAAAGCTAGAAAATGGTCCGTAGGCGGAACAGTGTTAAGACGATCTCGGAACGGAAATCCGATGGTTCCATTAGCTCCGTTGGGTGATTTTGGGGTTAGGAGCGCGTTCGGAATGTATTTTGGAGGTCCGTAGCTCAATTAGGCTTGAAATGCCGAAGGTTGAAATTTTGGCGAATCCGAACGATAGGTGAGATTTTGATCCGGGGGTCGGAATGGAATTCCGACAATTTCTGTAGCTTCGTTATGTGATTTTGGATATGTCAGCAAATTTTCGGGTCATTTGGACGTCGTTTGGTTGGGTTTTGGATCGAATGTTAGTTTTGAAAGTTTTGAAGAAACTTAGGCTTGAATCCGTGTGTAATTGGTGATTCTGATGTTTAGGATGGTGTTTTTATGATTGGAATAAGTTCGTATCGTGTTTTGGAGTATGTTGGTGGTTTTCGTTGGGGTCCGGGAGCCTCGGGATGAATTCGGACCATCAAGCGGGCATTTGGAACTTGGAAATTTCTGCAGAAAATGCAGCAGCAGGTGCAGCAGACGTTAAGCCTACGCGTTCGCGTGGCAATGGCCGCGTTCGCGTAGGCATGGTAGGGCAAAGCATCGCGTTCGCGTCCCTTGAGTTGCGATCGCGTAGAAGGAAAAGAGGGAGCACCGCGTTCGCGTCCCAGGTGTCGCGTACGCGTAGAAGAAAAATGGGCGATTGGAAGATTGTTCTTCGCGAACGCGTGGGAGTCGTCGCGTTCGCGTTGAGGAAGGGAAATTATGCTTCGCGGACGCGTGGGGAGCGTCGCGTTCGCGATAGGTAAATTTCGCAAGTCATCGTGAACGCGTGGGTTACTTCGCGTTCACGTAGAAGAAGTTGGGCTGTTCATCGCGAACGCGTGAACAGTAACGCGAACGCGATGAGCAATGGGGTCTGGCAGTGAGCTTAAGTTCAGAACATAACACCCGCGACCCCCATACACAAAAACGCCATTTTTGAGCTCCAAGAGAGGATTTCGAAGGGGAAACGCTGGGACATCATCGGGAAATCATTGGGGGTAAGTTTCTTGACCTTAATTCGTTGGTTTATCATGAAATCCGTGATTATTTCACTGAAAATGGGGGATTAAAGGTGGGTTTGAGCCCTAGGCCTAAATGTTAGAAAATCTCTCATTTGAGTGGGCAAATGGAGTCCGATTTTGGTAAATTTTATATGCCTAGACTTGTATTGAGATAAGGAACCCGAATATATAATTTTCGTGATTTTTCGATAAGCGTACCGAAAGTCGGGTTTTGGCAACTTGTGGGTTTTGGTGCATTTTGAGTTATTTTGATTGGGTAATGCCCAATTGGCCTATTTTGATGTGATTCTATTGATTTTTATCGGATACTACACTTGTGGAGGCCGACATTCGCGGCAAGAGGGTTATTTCTTAGCGGTTTTGTACCGGAATTGAGGTAAGTGGCTTGTCTAACCTCGTATGGGGGACTTTCACCCCTAGGATATTATTGTGATACTTTAAATGCCTTGTACCCGAGGTGACGGGCGTGTACATGCGCTGGTTGTTGAACACATGCTTTACTTAAAACGTTCAATGAGTGATATTCCTGTTTTTAGCTGTTAAATTCGATATTCCTACCAGGTAGTAGTTAGAAAAGCATGATTTGATAGTGTTTAACTGTTTAGTTGCCTAATTGTCTTACTTGAGTTTTCTTTGTAATCGCTGGCGCTGTCTAACGGCGAAGTTATAGTTAAGCATATTATACTTCTCTCTGTGTATTCCTTTTACTTGTATTGAAATATGAACTACGGCTTCGATTCCCGAGATCCTGAGATTATTGAAATGTGGACTACGGGTTCGATTCCCGAGATCCTGAGATTATTAAAATATGGACTACGGGTTCGATTCACGAGATCTTGAGATTATTGAAATGTGGACTACGGGTTCGATTCCCGAGATCCTGAGATTATTGAAATATGGACTACGGGTTCGATTCCCGAGATCCTAAGATTATTGAAATGTGGACTACGGGTTCGATTCCCGAGATCTTGAGTTATTTGTAGGGACTGCGGGTTCGATTCCCGGAGATCCTGAGTTGTTGAGATATTATTAAGACATGGGCTGCGGGTTCGATTCCCGGAGACCCAGAGGTACTGAGAATGGGACTGTGGGTTCAATTCCCACAGATCCTGGATTTGTTTATTTGAGTTGGTTATTTGTTGTTAGATTAATTGTAGACAGTTTCAGTAATCATCTTAATGTTGTTATTTCGGAAATTATTATCATTTAAATTGTTTATTTTGTTATCATCATTATATTATTGTTTTCTCAGTAGGGCCCTGACCTTCCTCGTCACTACTCCATCGAGGTTAGGCTTGGCACTTACTGAGTACCACCGTGGTGTACTCATGCTACTCTTCTGCACACTTTTGTTGTGCAGATCCAGGTACATCAGAGCAGGCTCGTACTAGGTGATTCCGCAGCTTTCTGGGAGACTTCGAGGTATGATCCGCTACGTCCGCGGATCCGGAGGCTTCCCTTCTATTCTAGTAGTACTAGTGACATTTTTCTTCATTTCGTTGTTAGATACTCTTTACCCATAGAGCCACAGTTGTATTTCTCTTTTAGTCTGTGTTACCGTGGGGTTCCGGATCTTGGTAGTGTTTTACTCATTGTGTGACGGATGTATGTGCCAAGCGGCACGGATTACATATCTTTTATGCTATTTTTCCGCTGTTTCTTATTTAAGTGTTTATAACTTGTATATTCCGCAACGTGTTAGGCTTACCTAGTCGTGGGAACTGGGTGCCATCACGACATGTTCACAATTGGTGAACTAGGGTCGTGACAAGTTGGTATCAGAGCTCTAGGTTCATAGGAGTCACGGGACACGGACCGGTTACTTAGAGTCTCGCTGATCGATACGGAGACGTCTGTATTTATCTACGAGGGGCTATGTAACTGTTTAGGAAAACTCTTCATTTCTTTTGGATTCCTTGTCGTGTGACATTTTTGACATCAAAAATCTAAACTACTGCTTTCTATTCTCTCACAGATGGTGAGGACACGATCTACTCGCGATAATCAGGTACCCGCGCCCCCTGTTGCCGCCGTCAGAGGCCGGGGCCGAGGTAGAGGACGAGGACGCGCCCGAGGTGCGGCCACAGCACCCGCGCGCGCTGCCGCTGAGGTGCCACAGGTAGACCAGGTTGGAGCGCAGGCACCTGGTACACCGACTACAGCTGCTACTACTCCAACACTACAGGAGACCCTGGCCCAGTTCATGAGTATGTATACCACTTTAGCTCGAGCGAGGATCGCTTCCTCTCGTCGCAGCTACATCTCAGGGCGGGGGAGGGGCCCGGACTCCCGCAACCGTTACACCGGAGCGGCGTGTGCCGGTGGGACAAGGTTCCGGATGTTTTGGTTATGCCTCCTGCCGCCCAGCAACAATCCGGAGGTGGACCAGCTGCCTGCGAGGACGAGCGGCGTAGATTGGAGAGGTTCGAAAATATGACCCTCCGGTGTTTAGTGGTTTGGCTTCGGATGATGCATTGGGTTTTCTAGAGAGTGTCATCGTATTCTTCGTACTATGGGGATTGTGGAGACCGGCGGGGTTTCCTTCACCGCTTTTCAGTTTCGTGGGGCCGCTTATGATTTGTGGCGCATGTATGAGTTGGATAGTCCAGAGGAGTCTGCTTCATTGACTTGGACGCAGTTTTCGGATCTGTTTTTGAGGGAGTTTGTTCCACAGAGCCTTAGGGATTCTTGGCACTCGAAGTTTGAGCGGTTGCGACAGGGCTCCATGTCAGTATCGGAGTATGCTATCAGTTTCACCCGTCTAGCCGGGCATGCACCGGCTTTGGTAGCCACGGTTCGGGAGAGAGTGCGGAGATTTATTGAGGGCCTTGTTCCGCCTATCCGATCCGGCATGGCCAGAGAGCTTGAGACAGATATATCTTATCAGCAGGCAGTTAGCATTGCCAAGAGGATCGAGAGTATGCTCCCTAGAGAGCGGAGAGAGAGAGAGAGGCCAAGAGGTCTCGTGAGTCGGGCCATTTCTCCGGTGCCCGCACTTCATCAGCCGGTCGTTTTGGCAGGGGTTATTCCGGTCGACCAGTTCACTCGGCATTGCCCGCAGCCGGTAGTACCCCAGGTCTTCCAGCACCTCAGGAGCCTTATTATGCTCCCCCAGTTTCCAGTGCACCTCCTGCGCGGGGTCCTTCCAGGGGTCAGACTAGTGGGGGTGAGGCCGGTCAGTCACAGCCACCGCGTCCTCCCAGAGCTTGTTTTGAGTGCGGGGATACTCGCCACCTGGTTAGGGAGTGCCCCAGGCGCAGGAGAGGAGCCCCTCATCAGTCATCACAGCATCCGCATGGTACTCGTGGCCGGCGAGCTATCATTCCGGCCCCGCTGCCACTCCACCTGCCCGGCCATCCGGGGGCGGGGGTCAGGGGTTCCATAGGCCGCCCTCGAGAGGGGGACAGGCCGGATTCTATGCTATTCCCGATTGCGCTGCGGCTGTTGCATCCGATTCTGTTATCACAGGTATTATTCTAGTTAGTCACGGGGAGGCATCGGTTCTATTCGACCATGGTTCCACTTTTTCATATGTGTCTTCTTACTTTGCTTCTCACCCGGGTGTGCCTCGGGATTCTTTGAGTGCCCCCATTTATGTTTCCACTCCGGTGGGTGATTCTTTGGCTGTGGACCGCGTATATCGGTCATGTTTGGTTACCATTTGTGATTTTGAGACCAGAGCGGATCTATTGTTGCTCGGGATGGTCGATTTTGATATTATTCTGGGCATGGACTGGTTGTCGCCCCATTATGCTATTCTTGATTGTCACGCCAAGACCGTGACGCTGGCTATGCCGGGCATTCCACGTATTGAGTGGAGTGGTACTCTAGATCACACCCCTAGCCGTGTTATTTCTTTTCTCAGAGCTCAGCGTATGGTTGAGAAGGGGTGTGCTGCTTATCTAGCCTATGTGCAGGACGTCAGTATTGACACTCCCTCTATTGATTCTGTTCATGTGGTAAGTGACTTTGCTGATGTATTTCCAGTTGATCTTTCGGGCATGCCGCCCGACAGAGATATTGACTTTGCTATTGACTTGTTGCCGGGCACTCAGGCCCATTTCTATTCCACCGTACCGTATGGCTCCTCCTGAGTTGAAGGAGTTGAAGGATCAGTTACAGGAGTTATTGGGCAAGGGTTTTATTCGACCCAGTGTTTCGCCTTGGGGTGCTCCTGTATTGTTTGTGAAGAAAAAGGACGGTTCTATGCGTATGTGTATTGACTATCGTCAGCTGAACAAGGTTACGGTGAAGAACCGGTATCCTTTGCCCCGTATTGATGATTTATTTGACCAGCTACAGGGCGCACAGGTGTTTTCTAAGATTGATTTGCGCTCTGGGTATCACCAGCTGAAGATTCGGGAGCCAGATATCCCGAAGACTGCCTTCAGGACCCGGTATGGTCACTATGAGTTCCTCGTGATGTCTTTTGGGTCGACTAATGCCCCAGCAGCATTTATGCATTTGATGCACAGTGTGTTCAGGCCTTATCTGGACTCGTTCGTGATTGTCTTCATTGATGATATTCTAGTATATTCCGGAGTCGGGAAGAGCACGAGCAGCATTTGAGGATAGTGCTTCGATTCTGAGGGAGAAGCAACTTTATGCCAAGTTCTCTAAATGTGAATTCTGGTTGAGTTCAGTGGCATTTTTGGGCCACGTGGTGTCGAGTGATGGTATTCGAGTAGATCCGAGGAAGGTGGAGGCTTTGCAGAGTTGGCCCAGACCCTCCTCCGCTACTGAGATTCGCAGTTTCCTTGGTTTGGCAGGCTATTACCGTCGTTTTGTAGAGGGGTTCTCTTCGATTGCAGCACCTATGACCAGATTGACCCAAAAGGGTGCCCCTTTTCAGTGGACAGACGAGTGTGAGGCGAGCTTTCAGAAGCTCAAGACAGCTTTGACTTCGGCCCCTATATTGATGTTGCCTACAGGTTCGGGGTCCTATACCGTATATTGTGATGCCTCACGAGTTGGACTCGGTGCGGTATTGATGCAGGACGGTAGGGTGATTGCCTACGCGTCGAGACAGCTGAAGGTGCATAAGAAGAATTACCCTGTTCATGATTTGGAGCTAGCTGCCATTGTTCACGCCTTGAAAATTTGGCGTCATTATTTATATGGGGTTCCTTGTGAGATCTACACCGATCACCGGAGCTTGCAGCACTTGCTTAAGCAAAAGGACCTGAATATGCGTCAGAGGAGATGGTTGGAACTACTGAAGGACTATGATATTACTATTCTCTATCATCCGGGCAAGGCTAATGTGGTTGCCGATGCCTTGAGTCGTCGGGCAGAGAGTTTGGGGAGTTTGGCGTATCTACCAGCTTCGAAGAGGCCTATGGCGATGGATGTTCAGGCTTTAGCCAGACAGTTTGTTAGATTGGATCTTTCGGAGCCCAGTCGGGTTCTGGCTTGTGTGATTTCTCGGTCTTCTCTATCTGACCGCATCAGGGAGCGTCAGTTCGATGACCCTCATTTGCTTGTCCTCTAGGATAGATTTCGGCGTGGTGATGCTCGAGATGTTACCATCGGTGATGATGGAGTTATGAGGATGCAGGGGCGCATCTGTGTGCCCAATGTAGATGATCTTCGAGAGCTGATTCTAGCAGAGGCCCATAGCTCGCGGTATTCCATCCATCCGGGAGCCGCGAAGATGTATCAGGACTTGAAACAGCATTACTGGTGGAGGCGGATGAAGAGGGATATAGTTGATTATGTTTCCGGATGCCTCAACTGCCAGCAGGTGAAGTATGAGCATCAGCGTCCGGGTGGATTGATGCAGCGAATTGAGATTCCCGAATGGAAATGGGAGCGCATTACCATGGACTTTGTATCTGGACTTCCACGGACGGTTAGGAAGTTTGATTCCATTTGGGTTATTGTGGATCGGCTGACCAAGTCCGCTCATTTTATACCGGTGAGCACTACATATTCATCGGAGCGACCGGCGGAGATCTATATCAGGGAGGTAGTTCGGCTGCATGGTATTCCAGTTTCCATCATTTCAGATAGAGGCACTCAGTTCACTTTACGGTTCTGGAGAGCCATACAGCAGGAGTTAGGTACTCGGGTGGAGCTGAGCACAGCATTTCACCACCAGACTGATAGGCAGTTCGAGCGCACTATTCGGATTTTAGAGGATATGCTCCGTGCGTGCGTGATTGAGTTTGGAGGTTCATGGGATCACTTCTTGCCACTGGCGGAGTTTGCTTATAACAACAACTACCAGTCTAGTATTCAGATGGCACCGTACGAGGCCCTATATGGTAGGAGGTGCAGGTCTCCCGTGGGTTGGTTTGAGCCGGGCGAGGCCAGGTTGCTAGGTACTGATATGGTTCAGGAGGCTATGGACAAGGTCAAGGTGATTCAAGACAGACTTCGTGCAGCCCACTCTAGACAGAAGAGTTATGCGGACAAGAAGGTTCGCGATGTGGCTTTATGGTTGGCGAGCGGGTTCTGCTTCGAGTCTCGCCCATGAAGGGCGTTATGAGGTTTGGGAAGAAAGGAAAGCTGAGTCCTAGATATATTGGCCCTTTTGAGATTTTGAGGCGTGTTGGGGAGGTTGCTTATGAGTTGGCCTTACCTCCCAGCCTAGCCGGAGTTCACCCCGTATTTCATGTCTCCATGCTCCGGAGATACCATGGTGACCCGTCGCATATGTTGGATTTCACATTTGTTCAGCTAGACAAGGATCTGTCTTATGTTGAGGAGCCAGTAGCTATTCTAGACAGGCAGGTCAGAAAGCTAAGGTCAAAGAACATCGCTTCGGTAAAGGTTCAGTGGCGGGGCCAGCCGGTCGAGGAGGCGACTTGGGAGACCGAGTAGGATATGCGCGGCCAGTACCCTCATCTTTTCACTACTCCAGGTATGTTTTCTATGCTCGTTCGAGGACGAACAAATCTTTAAGTGTGGGAAGATGTAACGACCCGACCGGTCGTTTTAGAAAATTATGCCCCAATCCCTAATTTAACTATTCCCCTAAATTCATTTCTGCTATTGTGGTTTGCCGGGAGAGTCAGTTCTGAAATTGGGAGCATTTTGGGACACTTAGTCCCTAAATGAGAGCTTTAAAGCTAGAAAATGGTCCGTCGTCGGAACAGTATTAAGACGATCTCGGAACGGAAATACGATGGTCCCATTAGCTCCGTTGGGTGATTTCGGGGTTAGGAGCGCGTTCGGAATGTATTTTGGAGGTCCGTAGCTCAATTAGGCTTGAAATGCCGAAGGTTGAAATTTTGGCGAATCCGAACGATAGGTGAGATTTTGATCCGGGGGTCGGAATGGAATTCGACAATTTCTGTAGCTTCGTTATGTGATTTTGGATATGTCCGCAAATTTTCGGGTCATTTGGACGTCGTTTGGTTGGGTTTTGGATCGAATGTTAGTTTTGAAAGTTTTGAAGAAACTTAGGCTTGAATCCGTGTGTAATTGGTGATTCTGATGTTTAGGATGATGTTTTTATGATTGGAATAAGTTCGTATCGTGTTTTGGAGTATGTTGGTGGTTTTCGTTGGGGCCCCGGGAGCCTCGGGATGAATTCGGACCATCAAGCGGGCATTTGGAACTTGGAAATTTCTGCAGAAAATGCAGCAGTGCAGCAGACGTTAAGCCTACGCGTTCGCGTGGCAATGGCCGCGTTCGCGTAGGCATGGTAGGGCAAAGCATCGCGTTCGCGTCCCTTGAGTCGCAATCGTGTAGAAGGGAAAGAGGGAGCACCGCGTTCGCGTCCCAGGTGTCGCGTACGCGTAGAAGAAAAACGGGCGATTGGAAGATTGTTCTTCGCGAACGCGTGGGAGTCGTCGCGTTCTCGTTGAGGAAGGGAAATTGTGCTTCGCGGACGCGTGGGGAGTGTCGCGTTCGCGATAGGTAAATTTCGCAAGTCATCGTGAACGCGTGGGTTACTTCGCGTTCGCGTAGAAGAAGTTGGGCTGTTCATCGCGAACGCGTGAACAGTAATGCGAACGCGATGAGCAATGGGGTCTGGCAGTGAGCTTAAGTTCAGAACATAACACCCGCGACCCCCATACACAAAAACGCCATTTTTGAGCTCCAAGAGAGGATTTCGAAGGGGAAACGCTGGGACATCATCGGGAAATCATCGGGGGTAAGTTTCTAGACCTTAATTCGTTGGTTTATCATGAAATCCATGATTATTTCACTGAAAATGGGGGATTAAAGGTGGATTTGAGCCCTAGGCCTAAATGTTAGAAAATCTCCGATTTGAGTGGGCAAATGGAGTCCGATTTTGGTAAATTTTATATGCCTAGACTCGTATTGAGATAAGGAACCCGAATATATAATTTTCGTGATTTTTCGATAAGCGTACCGAAAGTCGGGTTTTGGCAACTTGTGGGTTTTGGTGCATTTTGAGTTATTTTGATTGGGTAATGCCCAATTAGCCTATTTTGATGTGATTCTATTGATTTTTATCAGATACTACACTTGTGGAGGCCGACATTCGCGGCAAGAGGGTTATTTCTTAGCGGTTTTGTACCGGAATTGAGGTAAGTAGCTTGTCCAACCTCGTGTGGGGGACTTTCACCCCTAGGATATTATTGTGATACTTTAAATGCCTTGTACGCGAGGTGAAGGGCGTGTACATGCGCTGGTTGTTGAACACATGCTTTACTTAAAACGTTCAATGAGTGATATTCCTGTTTTTAGCTGTTAAATTCGATATTCCTACCAGGTAGTAGTTAGAAAAACATGATTTGATAGTGTTTAACTGTCTAGTTGCCTAATTGTCTTACTTGAGTTTTCTTGGTAATCGCTGGCGCTGTCTAACGGCGAAGTTATAGTTAAGCATATTTTACTTCTCTCTGTGTATTCCTTTTACTTGTATTGAAATATGGACTACGGGTTCGATTCCCGAGATCCTGAGATTATCGAAATGTGGACTACGGGTTCGATTCCCGAGATCCCGAGATTATTGAAATATGGACTACGGGTTCGATTCCCGAGATCCCGAGATTATTGAAATGTGGACTACGGGTTCGATTCCCGAGATCCTGAGATTATTGAAATGTGGACTACGGGTTCGATTCCCGGAGATCCTGAGTTATTGAGATATTATTGAGACATGGGCTGCGGGTTCGATTCCCGGAGACCCAGAGGTACTGAGAATGGGACTGTGGGTTCAATTCCCACAGATCCTGGATTTGTTTATTTGAGTTGGTTATTTGTTGTTAGCTTAATTGTAGACAGTTGCAGTAATCATCTTAATGTTGTTATTTCGGAAATTATTATCATTTAAATTGTTTATTTTGTTATCATCATTATATTATTGTTTTCTCAGTAGGGCCCTGACCTTTCTCGTCACTACTCCATCGAGGTTAGGCTTGGCACTTACTGAGTACCGCCGTGGTGTACTCATGCTACTCTTCTGCACACTTTTGTTGTGCAGATCCAGGTACATCAGAGCAGGCTCGTGCTAGGTGATTCCGCAGCTTTCGGGAGACTTCGAGGTATGATCTGCTACGTCCGCGGATCCGGAGGCTTCCCTTCTATTCTAGTAGTACTAGTTGACATTTTTCTTCATTTCGTTGTTAGATACTCTTTACACATAGATCCACAGTTGTATTTCTCTTTTAGTATGTGTTACCGTAGGGTTCCGGATCTTGGTAGTGTTTTATTCATTGTGTGACGGATGTATGTGCCAAGCGGCACGTATTACATATCTTTTATGCTATTTTTCCGTTGTTTCTTATTTAAGTATTTATAACTTGTATATTCCGCAACGTGTTAGGCTTACCTAGTCGTGGGGACTGGGTGCCATCACGACATGTTCACAATTGGTGAACTAGGGTCGTGACATTACCCATGTATATTCTCTTCTATTATTGCACATCATACTTCAATTAACATGGCTAAACCAATTATGCCAACTGGATAAATTATCAATATTGATAAACTTCAAATTTACACCATGACTTGTACAATTATCAATAAACTCCAAGTTTATTATGACATGAGTTTTTTTATATCAATATCCACTTCATTGTGATATTCTTTTGTTTATGTAGTACAAATTGGAGATAAAGCGGGTAGCTTTTTACATACATAATGTCCCGCTACAAGTTGTAGTAATAGAAGATATTAAAATTTTCTTTTATTTATAGTCTCAATATAATCAACCGCTTTCGCGTATACTTTGGAAACTGAATAAGTTTCTTTGAGACGTACTACAACACAATACCTTATTGGTAATTAATTGTGTTTCTCCAAAATAGTGGTAATTGGCTCTTCTAGAGCTCTCAATTAATTTTGTACTACCACAGATTCATCAACATCCATGTGGTGAATATCTCTTTTAAAGAGAAAGTTATACCATTATATGTATGGTCAAAATTATATGCAAGATCTGTATTTGCATTATCGTTGACTTTTAATAATCACAATGCCAAAATATTTTGGCGTACAATAGGTACGTGATCAATGACCATTCATGCCATAATAATGACATTATTTATGGTATCATCTCAAACCTTCTTCTAGAGGTGAGTGTGGTATATTCACTATCACTAGCACGTTCATATTCTCTGAAGAATGAATATGTATTCATAAGTAAGATATTGTCACATTCAGATCATGAATGGACCATAATCATCTATATGTGCTTTATAAAATCTCATGTCAAATCGATGACAAATATTACTTTCACAGAGTGAAGGATTATTTGAGAATACTTATTGTTCTCATTACCACAATGATGACGATATAATTTCGTCTATTGCCACGTCCACATCCATTGATTATTCATGGTAATAATTTTGTCTTCTTTCAGACTTATTACATATTGCTATCACATTCTCTAAAGGGAATGAGAACGGAGCAAATTTAATGGGACGAGTTTTCAATTCTTTGCCACAATTATACATGAATTTAATCATGGCAAGACATAGAAATTTTACCACTTCATGTGGGTTTCTTAATAACTCCATTAGAGTTATAATCAAACTTTGTTGTCTTTGCCTGTATATAAAATCAAATTATAGAATTTCAAGAATTTGAAAGAGAAAAGTAAAATACTTACCTTAAATCCACAATTTTAATCATGAAGGAAGTTCAAATTGTATTGGAGTTTCCTATTGGCACCACTAGTCTGTAAACTTTAATGGTATAATTTATAATTGTAAACTTTTTAGAATATTAGTATTAAAATAATATTAGAAATATACGAGTTAAAAATAAAAGTGTACCGGAAATTATCTTAGATATAGAGGGATCACATAATTTTCTCTTAGGTTAATAAAAAATTGCCTCTTGGAGTAAAAGTAAAGAAGAAAAAAAAAAGGGAGCAAAAATGAAACAAAATGTAAGGGAGAAAACCTCTAGAGGGATCAAATTTTCTCTTAGGTTAATAAAAAATTGCCTCTTGGAGTAAAAGTAAAGAAAAAAAAAAAGAGCAAAATGAAACAAAATGTAAGGGAGAAAATGGTGGCTTCAGAGTTCGAACCCTCGCGCACTTATGTGCAGCAGATCGTAAGTCCCCCCCTTAACCACTCGATGCTTTGTTGTTCAACAATATAAGTTACTATTTGTTTCGTTTTTTAATAAAAAAAGAAAATTCCTATTTTAGGTTCAAATAGACTTTAATATTGGTATGTGTTCAAAGTTCGAGGTTCAACATATTTAATTTAAAAAATGGATTAAGGGTGTTATGGTAAATGAAAATGAGTTTATGAGGAAAATATTATTTAATTTTTTTTCAAAAAATTTGAAAATAATTTTTTTATGAAATACGATTATGTTTTGGGAAATACGAAATAAAAAATTTCCTCCACGCGCAAAATTTAACTTTTTTTCAAATAAAATGCATGTCAAAATACAACTTTAACTTTCAAGAATTATTTTTCGCATAACTTCAAAAACTCTTTCCAAGTTATATTCAAATCTATGTCCAAATGTTGGCTATAATTTTTGACAAACTATTCTCCTTATGAACTTATTTTCCATTTCAATAGAAAGAAAAAATATTTTTCAAAACTATTTCTTAACCTTTCCAACTCTATCTTACTACCACCCCTCGCCCTCTAACATTGCCATCATAGTGTGAGTCTCCGGTCCATATATCCCGACCTATCATCCTCCCGCCCTTACTCATATAGTCTCATATCGTCCTCCTGCCCTTACTCTTATAGTCTCATATAGTAATTGTTTAAATTATATATTTTTTAAAAATATTTTCTCATACCTAATTAAACATTCATAATTGATAATATAAGAAAATTACTTATTATCCCGAGAAAACATTTTCTTCCTGCCAAACACACCCCAGTAGAATAACAACTCAGCGCTTTAGAACTATCCAGAAGGAGCAGTTACCGAAGCTTTCTTCATTTCATATAAATTCTCCTCCTCCTCCGTCATTTCCCCATTTGATACCCAAAAACACCCTAAAAGAAGAGACTTAGCAACCCAATTCTGTAATAATGGCGGAACACTTAGCATCGATTTTCGGTACAGAGAAAGATAGAGTGAATTGTCCATTTTACTTTAAAATTGGTGCATGTAGACATGGAGATCGCTGCTCTAGACTTCATACAAAGCCTAGTATTAGCCCGACGCTTCTCCTTTCTAATATGTATCAAAGGCCCGATATGATTACTCCTGGTGTTGATGTTCATGGTCAGCCCATTGATCCTCGCAAAATGCAGGAACATTTTGAGGTGAAAAAAAATTATGAAATATTTTACTACTTGTTTGTATATTTTATTGAGTTATTTTATGGTTTATTAAAATGGAGGCGTGGTTGATCAGTTGATATGTAGTGATATTAATGTTTTTAGAACTAGCAAAATGTCTGCTCGTTTGCGTATTTGATTTTGAGTTATTTGCTATGCTTTAGCAAAATGTGGTCGAATAGAGGGACAATTATAAAAAATTTATATAGTCGACCTCAACTAGTTTGAGGATGAATCACAGTAAATTAAAAGATCCATTTTTTTTCCTGATTTTTAATGGTCGACCGTTGCTGGATTTCCTCGAGTTATTTCATGATTTATTTTAACTTTCTCTATGGTTTATTAGTTTGGAATCGAGTTGTAGTTGATTTGTTAGATGATTGTTTTTTAATGATTGTTGATGAATTCCTTTAGCTATCTTATGTATTAGTGAATTGAGTCTGACAGAAAGCAACAAATATTGAGTATTTATACGCAGGAGCTTTTGAGGTAAAAAATAAAAATTATGAATTTTTTCTGCTTGTTTGTGGATTTTATGGAGTTATTTTCTGGTCTAGTTAAATGGGTCCAAATAGAGCAGAATTGATATAGAGGGTTCAGACTGAGGTGTAGTTGATTAATTAAGTAATTATTTTTGTTAACTTTTAAGTAGAGAGCCTCTCTACCCCTTCGGGGCAGGGGTAAGGTCTGCGTACACACTAACACTACCCTCCCCAAACCCCACTCGTGGGATTTTATTGGGTTGTTGTTGTTTTAAGTAGAGAAGAGTAGGGGGCGGCCCCAATATCTACTGAGTTTCAAACTATGTGCTACCGCCCCCAGGATTTCTCGGTTGTCAAAAAAAATGAAAGTAGAAGGGTTTGCTTAGCAGAACCAAAGTATTTTGAGATTGAAGCATAGTTGATTGATTGATATGCTATGATCTATATGTTTTTAAAACATGTGAATTTTTCTGCTCGTTAGTGAATTTTGTTTTACTTTATGATTCAGTACAAAATATAGCGAACTTCTACTACTTTCTGTTTTTACTTTTATAATATTAGCGTGAAATGAGTTTATATGGAGTACTATGGTCAATGAGGATTAATATAGCCGAATCTGACTTGTTTGTGATTTAGGCATAGTAGTTGTTGGTTTGAATAGAAGGGAATGATGCAGCAGCTTTATGTAGTCGACTTAAACTAGCATAGCTGGTTAATTAAATGGTTAGATTTTTGTGGTTTTACTATGATCAGCAAATCATGCTGGATTTGATTGATATGTTCTATGAATTAGTGAAGTGGGTAACGGACGAGGGATATAGAGGATTTATATGGTTAAGTCAATTAGTTTGGGATTGCAGTGCTGCTGATATAATAAATTATTGATTATTTATGATTGGCCCTTTGCGAGCTATTTTGGATTCTTTGAGTTTTTGGTAGTGGTACATGTCCAAATTAAGAGGAACAGATGTAGAGGATTTATATGGTCGAACTGAGTTAGTTTGGGTTGAGGTTTAGTTGCTCGTGATATTTTAATGATCGGATATTTCAATTCTGGAACATTTTGAAGTAAAGCTAGGAAATCTATTTGCTCATTTCTGGATTTCTTTCAGTTAAATTATGATTTAGTGAAACGGGTCTGTATAACTAATTTGGGATGAGGCTTATTTGGTTACTTGAGTGAACAGTTGATGTTTGATGATTTGGATGTTTTGGCATTGGAGTTACAGAATCCCCAGAAAACTAGCTTAATATTTGTGCTTGTCTGTCAATTTAAGTTAGTTATTTTAAAAATTAGTGAAATCTGCCCGAATAGAGTGAAACAGATGCAGAATGTTTATATCTATGATCCCAAGTGGTTTGGGACTGAGATGGTGTTTGATTAATTGATTGAGTAATGATTTGTGTTTGGATGTTTCTAGGGCTTGGAGTTGCATAATCCCTAGAGAACTAGCAAGTATTTCTGTTTGTTTTTTCTCAAAATTCTTTAATTATTAAATAAAAAAGACTAACTTTGTGAGCTGGTTCATGCTTCATGTGTTGGCAAGTGTTTTATCGGTGGGTCATTAGTCGGAAGTTTCTAGGCATATGCTTATTATGGTGTTGTTGCAGGATTTTTATGAAGATTTATTTGAAGAACTGAACAAGTACGGAGAGATTGAGAGCCTGAATGTTTGTGACAATCTGGCGGACCACATGGTAAGCTATCTGTGCTTTTGTTTGATTTATTCCACTGATTTAGATTATTGGTTGGCATTTTAATTGTTGCATTATGTGTGCATGCAGGTGGGAAATGTCTATGTTCAGTTTAGAGAAGAAGAGCAGGCTTCAAATGCTCTTAAGAATCTTACAGGGAGATATTATGCTGGTAACTTTCTTATTAACTAATGCTTTCCTTGTAGAAGTATTGGATTTTAAGTAGGATTTCTTAAGATGCTAAAAAGGCTGAGACCCAGTTTGTCTGTATTATGGTTAATGGGCTTGTCAATACCTATTACTCCCGCCGTTTCAATTTATGTGAACCTATTTCCTTTTTAGTCTGTGCCAAAAAGAATGACTTCTTTCCCTATTTGGAAACGATTTACCTTTATGCAATGATTTATAGCCACACAAAATATATGTGCTTCATTTTGCACCACAAGTTCAAAAGTCTTCTCTCTTTTCTTAAACTCCGTGCCCAGTCAAATGGGTTCACATAAATTGAAACGGAGGGAGTATTTGTTTTTTTTTTTTTCTGGTTTAGATATTTCAAAGTATGATCCTCAAACTTCTGCGGTAATAAATACTGCAGGGAGGCCCATCATTGTTGATTTCTCTCCTGTAACTGATTTTCGTGAAGCCACCTGTAGACAGTACGAAGAGAACAGCTGCAACCGCGGCGGTTATTGCAACTTTATGCATCTTAAGAGGATCGGCAGGTTACTGCTATTCACTTTATTTGGAGAACTTGTTAGCCATTTGTTCAGCAAGTCTTACAAATTGAATTGTTGCTGACTTATTTCTTTTATGCTGACAATTTTTAGGGAGCTAAGACGCCAGTTGTTTGGGCGGTATAGGAGAAGGCACAGCCGAAGCGGAAGCAGAAGTCGGAGTCCTTACCGGCATCGTAGCTATGAAGAGCGCTCTCACAGGAGTCATAGTAGAAAGTATGATGATAGAGATTATTATCATGAAAGCCGGGGTAGGAGGCATACTACAAGTCCTGGACATAGGAGGGGTAGGAGCAGGAGCCCTCGTGGCAGGAGGGATCGAAGTCCAACTCGGGATAGTAGTGAAGAGAGGCGCGCAAGAATAGAGCAGTGGAACAGGGAAAAAGAAGAGGCAGAACTTACTAACAAGACCAATGCAGTTGGTATTAATTACAACGACGAAAGCAACGAGCATGGATATGCACAAAATGGTAATGGGTATAATGATCAGTAGCCATCACAACAGGATGGTTATGGAAACTAATGAGTATATTCTGGATAGGTTGGTTCCGTGTTTCTTATGGTTGATCTTTTGTTTGTCCCAAAAAGTCATTGTCTATTAAGAAGGCCACCTGCCATGAGATATACCTTACTACCATTTTCCACTGTGCAGGTGGTGCAGGTTTTCAGTTCTGTGCTATCAAATGTGAAATTTCAACCCTTGTTTTATGCTTTTCTGCTTCTCATATGTTGTTCTGTGCATCATGCATTTTATCTGTTATATTGTTACCCTTGTAACCTTTCTGCCACTTCTACTGCCAAACATTTATTTTGTCGTCCTTCCTTCTGTTCGTTATTTCACCCTATGAAGCTCTTTGCTTGTTCATGTCTTTTGACAAACATGTCCTTTTTTTTTTCACACAGTGACTATATACCTGCTTTGTGGCTGTCTGGGACAGTTTTTTTGTTATTAATTCTGATCTGTTGGGAGTTCAGTAATAAGTATTCATCAAGGTCTAAGAGTAACGTTTCTGATTTGACATTATAGTGGTCATAAAATAAATTATCACATCAGAGCTCTGTAATATTTCTGGCCCATTCTGATTCTCACCATCCATCTTCATTATTATGTGACGAGAAGATGTTTTATATGGTTATATTATTGGAAGAACATTTTAAAATTACAGAATAATAGATGATTCGTGCATTGGATTGTGTCCCCCTTATGGTAGTTATTTATGGTAACTATGTTTGATATTATTGCATGTCATTTTATGTATAATTCTTATGTTTAGATAACTATTTATGCGATTTCTGCCGGAATTACTAATGCTCTTTTGTTTTTGTTTTTGTTGTTGCTTTCCCTTTCCGTCTCTAAGCCGAGGGTCGATGGGAAACAACCTCTCTACCCTTTTGGGCAGGGGTAAGGCTTGTCTACATATTACCCTCCCCAGACCCCACTTTGTGGGACTATACTGGGTTGTTGTTGTTGTTGTAGAATAATAGTATGAGGGTAGTAAGTCTACGTGTACCTCATAGCATATTGGTTAATACTAAGTACTAAGCATAATTTATATATTTTTGTCGAATACACATAATGCTATTTATAGACTCCCCGGTTAGGAGAGGTGCAAGCTGTTGGCGGTGGAAGGTACAAGAAGGGGTAAAGGGCGGACTAGGAAATATTGGGGTGAGGTGATCAGGCAAGACATGGCGAGGTGGCAGATCTTCGAGGACATGGCTCTTGATAGGAACGTGTAGAGGTCGAGTATTAGGCTTGTAGGCAAGCTAGGGGGTAGTTCTTTGTACCAGGTAGTCTGATAGTGTTTTGTCGATAGTGGGTGGCAGTCTATGTGGTGTTCACACTATTTTGTTGTTTTGCAGAGGATTGTATTTACGGCACTCTCTTTCACTTATTCGGTATATTTTAAGATATTATTATTACTTCTCTTAGGTCCTTTGTTGTTACAAATCACTTCTTGCGCTTCCTTTGCTTCCTTCCTGATATTGTTTTCTCTTCTGTTGAGCCGAGGGTCTCCCGGAAACAGCCTCTTTACTCTTCCGGGGTAGGGGTAAGGTCTGCGTAGATCCTACGCTCCCTAGACCCACTAGTGGGATTTTACTGGGTATATTGTTGTACACATAATGATATTACTCTCTGAGTACTTAGAGATGCTTATTTGTTGTAGGTTCTTTCGGTCAACCTATCACTTATAGGCTTATATGTGCTGTCACGCTACTGTAACCTTATCCAGTTGAGTCAATGGTTGTTCCCCAATTTTAGTCGAGGCAATGTCTGTATGTGATTGTTACACAAACAAAGTGTCTGAATTGCTCATAGAATTGCCTAGTAGGAAAATACATTATAATGTTTTACTTTTCAAGAGCTTCATCTTTTACTCCCTTTGTTTCATTTACTCCATGGTTGATTGAGCACGGAGTTTAGAAAATAAATAAGGACTATTGGTATATACCAAAGGTACCCCTTAGAAAGCTGCCGGTCATTTTGTAACAAACTAAGATGAAAGATGTGTTACATCAAATGGAACCAACGTAGTAAATTATTCTAAGCCTACCATTTTTACCTCACTTTTCCATGATTATTAGGACTTTCTGGTCAGATTGCCATTGCTATTGTATATCATTGAATTGACTCAGTTTTCTGCCACTCTTAAAGTTTGTTTGTCGCGGGTCCTTTTCTATGTTGTCCATCCCAAGTGTTACTTTCATCTTCTTGGGGGTTGTCCTCTCTTCTTAATTTTGGGGTCTGTTTAAGAATGTCTTATAATGAGAATTGCATGCATCTATAATATGTTAAAATTTGCAAATGTGTTAATGCTTGTATATGCAGTCAGGTTCTTTGACCCGAGCACATCCAGGCTAGTTACTTTCCCAACTATTCTTTGTTTTGAAATTTGCTTATGGAAGTTAGTCTTACAGGTTTTACGAGTTTTGCAGGTCCAGGTTTCCCTGCATATAAGGACTATAAGAGCTTGATTTTAATTACAACTTACCATGAACTGTGTACAGGTGGTTGGAGCTAACTCAGAGGATTTGTCCCAACAGGTTTGCTTGCTTTAACAGGCATTTGCAGGAAAGAGATGGAAGAACTTTGAAAGGCTTCTCCTAAGTGAGACTATTATAATTCTTCTTATGTCTAATTTTGGAGTAATGCAGCTTAGAAATAGGCCATTGCGGGTATTGCGTCGGCTATATGACTCTTGTTGGATGTAGCTGTGGATCTTGGTAAACCTCTTCTTTCTAGAAGACTTCTATTAGCTTTGATAAGTGTTGTTCAGACTTGTTGGAGACTCTTGAAGTTTTAGCAACGTTGTTTGTAACTTTTTGTTTTTAAATAGTATCTTGATGTTTGGTCGATTCATCTATTTTACAATGTTCTGGTCTATTATTAGTAATATAATAATGTCCATTGTCTCTTCTGGGGTAGGGGTAGTGTGTGCGTAGACTCTACCATTTGGACTCCACTTGTGGGTTTATATTGGATTATTGTTGTTGTAATGTCCATTTTGTGTTTGAAAGTTTTGCTTGCTTGGTGCATGAGTACCTGTGTTTAGACTTTAGATCCACATATGTAGTACAGTTTTGCCCTGTCATGCATCTATAAGGAATTGTTAATTGTGATAAGTGAGTTTAAAAGTTTACTGTTCTCTTTTTTATTATACTAGTATAGTACCCGCGCGATGCGCGGATTAATTTTAAGAAAAGAACGCGAATTAATTTTAAGAAAAGAAGAGTTTAAGGAGATAATAAAATTATGTTTATTGCAATTAGAATTAGCGATCGAATACAGAAAGAGTTATTCTAAAATTAATAGATGAATTTTGTTGAGATAATATAGATTGGTACATAAAAATGAATTGTATTATATTAGCATTTGAAGAAAGGTCGGAAACCTGTGAAGCTACTTAAGATGTATGGTAATTTTATATCTTGTTTCATATCCTAATCCTAATATAAATAAATTTGTAACTCCTTTTTTTTAACTTCTTATAAATTTTTTGGAAGAAATTCCTATAAATTTGGAAGAAAACTGATGGTTATGAAGGAATGAGTTGTTTTTTGATTTAAATAAATTAAATTACAGTTCCTATCATAATCATAATCAAAATGTAATTGCATTTGGTTATTTTTTAATTCGTAAAAATTAAGAAAAAAAGTGACAGTTTTGCATGGAATGTAATCAGTTTTTTTTTTAAAATAAAATTTAATCTTCCTCCTAATCCTAATTAAAATAAATTTGTAATTGGTTTTTTTGTATTTCCTATAAATTAGGAACAATGTCTTAATGAGCCGCGTGTTTATTCATTGCTTTGACACTTGGCTTCATGAGAAGCTTTTGTCTTTGGCTTTTAATATGTGATATACTTAAACTATCATTTAGTAACACTGTTTCAGCAAATTCAAACTTATATCAAAAGTTCAACAATTGAAACAATTGGCCTTTTAATCATACATGGAATAGTAAATACCAAAGAGAAAACCAGTAAACAAATTTAATAGCTAAACATGATGGCTCCGTAAATTAAAAAAAAAAAACCTATAACACGAATAAATTCAGATTTTAATTATGAATTCGATAGGTCATATATGAGTATGGAGTACCTCAAAGGCTCAAACCAAAAATCGACAGAAAATGACCATATAAGGTCTGAAATAGCGTGGAAAATCTTGTAATAGAAACAACACGCCAACAATGAAAACGCAATGACTCAACTTCAAAGCGAGCATGCATACGCAGATCTGAATCTGAAACACTTCAGATCTAATTGAGTGACCCAAAGAAGAAGCTTAGAAGCTAATGTCGAAATGGAACTTCTGAGAACGGAATCGCCGAGAGAATCAAACTGCAAGGTCCTTTCGTCTTTATGTGTGTCCTATATTTATAGAATATGTAGATGTGTTGGTTATTATGTGTAGATGTGTGGAGGGAGTGAGAAATTATTGTTAGGTGTGTGATGTGAGTGGGAGAAATGCATGAGTTATGTGGGAAAGTGGGGAAGTTGGGTGTGGGAAAGTGGGGGTAAGGCATGAGGGAAATGAGGAAGTTGGGAAGATGGGTGATTTTATTTATTTAATTTGTATTTTTTTTAACTCTATATATATTTATTTAACTTTTCCTAATTTTATTAAATAAAAGAAGATAAAACGAATACACACACATACACATATATATACCAACTTACTTTAAAACTTAAAAAAACTATGTAAATAAGAAAACTCAATATTTACACTAAAGTTTAAATTATACCAAGAAAATACTACTATAAATTACATCTAAATTAAAAGAAATCGAATATATTCATCTAAGAATATGAATATTTTTTTTAAAAATAAATATAATCTTCCTATCCTAATAATACTCAAAATAAAATTATAATACTTCATATAAATTTGGAAAAAATGACGGTTATAAGGCAAATTTAACCGTTTTTAATTACATTTTTAAAAAAAATATTCTTCATATCCTAATCCTAATAAAATAAATTTGTAACTCCTTTTTTTAACTTCCTATAAATTTGGAAGAAATTCCTATAAATTTGGAAGAAAACTGATGGTTTTGAATGAATGAGTAGTTTTTTGATTTAAAATAAATTAAATTACAGTTCCAATCATAATCCTAATCAAAATGTAATTGTATTTAGTTATTTTTTAATTCGTAAAAATTAAGAAGAAAAGTGACAGTCTTGCAAGGAATGAAATCAGTTTTTTTTTAAAAAAATAAAATTTAGTCTTCCTCCTAATCCTAATTAAAATAAATTTATAATTGATTTTTTTGTACTTCCTATAAATTAGGAGCAATGTCCTAATGAGCCACGTGTTAATCCCCTTGCTTTGACACTTGGCTTCATGAGAAGCTTTTGTCTTTGGCTTTTAATAATATATAGATAGATACAGAAGATTATGGAAAGTTTTATTTCTAATAGTAATTTCTTAATTTCCTAATTATTAGTTACTTATTTGAATTGAGTAAATAACTACCCCTTTCCAATAATAGATATTTAAATATTTTAATTTTAATTAAAAATAAATAACTAATAACTAACTATTAGCTTATTAACTAAATTTTGTCCTAAAAACTAACACTTGGAATTCTCCTACGCTGCCACTTGTCATAATTTTAGGCTAGACTTTCTTCCTTTTAATTATATATATATTTTGTTCCGCGATGTACGAGCTGCTTGAATGACTAAGTCAGATGTAAGGTGAAATAGGAATTAGAGGATCATCTATGGACCGGAGGGCTAATCTTGAGAAGAAGTCAAGACATGGAACCAGAGGTGGATCTAGAATTAAAATTTTTTGGATCTAGATTCATAATTATACCACTTTCATCTTATTTACTAGTTTTGACATCTATTAGTTGTATATATTTAGTTGATCTTTTTTAAACACATACAAGGGTATATACAGAATTCAATTGGAATCAAAGAGTAAAAAGATACGTCATATCAAAGTGCAAAATTAAGAGTCCGGAACCTAAATGATGACTTTTATAACATAAAATATATTTTTAGTGTTTTTTTTAAAAAAAAAAAATACTTTTCTACTTATTTTGCAGTATAACACTGCCAAATGCTTAATGTTTTTTTAATTCGCAGTTATTTACTGCGAAATGAGTGAAATGGGCCCAACTATTTTTTAAATACCTAATTCGCAGTTGTGTACTGCGAAATGTGTATTTCGTAGTATATAACTGCGAAATAGGCTCATTTTTGGGCCCACTTTTACTGACATAAAAATAATTCAAATTCATAATTTGCAGTATAATCTGCACACTCCAAGGTCGAACTTGCCTTATTTATAGGCACTTCGACTTTATAAAAATTCATTCAACACTTAAACTTCAAACAAACGTTTATTCTCTCTTCTTATCGATCAATTTTTTACAACGTCTGAAGTGCCAAAAATAAGGGTTTCATTGTATTGTGAGGGTGAGGTTGTTGTGGAGAATAACTCTGTGAGGTATAGCTCTCCTCCACAGTGTCATGTTGAATTGTCGCTTAATATGGAGTACGATACTTTGGTATCGTTGTTACGTAAAAAAAATGAATGAGCGGAGGGGTTCGGTAAGCCTTAAAGTAACCGGAAGATGTTCTTATTTAGTGACTCCGCATGGATTTCCTTATTATTCTGAGTTTAACATCGAGAATGATGAAAGTCTTAGAGATTTTTTGCGGGTTTCGGACGAATATCGAGAATACATTGTAATAAAATTATTAGAAATGTATCTGAAGGTGGAAGACCTTAGTAGTAATGAGGGCGTGCGTACCAGCGATAACCCCCAATCATCGGGTGGTTATTTTGAAGCAGCATTAGCCGGACAGATTGGAGATGGAAGAGCTTGCCTTGATTTGAACAACAAGCAAATGAGCAGGCAAAAAATAATGTTACTACTTCATATAATCAACAAGGCGACTGGTAAACTTAATTTTAGCGAAATTGTTTTCTTGATGTTTTAATTAGATTTGTATTAACAGTCATAGGGGGTACGTCCGGATTTGCATTTTACAAATTATGACCACACCCCTAGTTGGAATTTGCAAAACTCTGGAGTATTAGACCACAAAGTGCAGAGGGGTTTGTTGAAAGGCATGCAGCTACATCGTCATTGTTGGACAGAGGTGTTGAATTTATGCCAATACCCATGGCAAGATTTGAAAGGTACATGAGGCGAGCACAATGACATCTTTTTCTTCAATACGATCATGAACGGGGTGTTTTTGAAATTAAGACCGCTAATCATGGACATCGTGGGAATAATATGCATACGGTGAATGAAAATAGAAGGTTATGTTCAGGTGGGAAATGGACCATATACCATATGCCGTGCCTACATGCATTGAAGTGCTTTCAACAAGTTGGATATGGGGCAACAAACTACATTGATAGGCAATACGGTGTTGCAGCATACATAGACACGTATAGTGGGAAGTTGCATCCATTAGGTGCTGAGCATTATTGGCCGCGAGAACCATTTAAGTTGGTATTTAACAAGGACTACATGCGCAAGCTGAAAGTGCAAAAGAGAAAACGTATACCAAACCAAATGGATGTTGCTGAGTCCGTTTATGCACTTAAATGTAGCATATGCTCCCAAACAGGACATGACTGTCGTAAATGTCCTTCAGGTGATGGGCGTGGTGGGGGTAATACTGTTGCAAGTTCGTCCAATGTAGCCAACAATCAAGCATACCCCTAGTTCTTTATTTTGGTATTATTAGTTGTAATATATGTTTGTACAGTTGTTTGACTCAATATATATGAAATAAATATATTTAAACAAGCCAGTTACATTTTATTAATAGTACGTTTTGTGGATTTGAAATAATATTCATGTTCAAATTACGTTTCTTGTTGAAAATATCTTAATGTGATGTTGTGCAATTTTAAAAGGTTATGTCCAAATACATTGCCATGTATTTTGCTGTAGACGTGCATGTCATTTTGTATGAAAAAACTGAAAATCATGAATTGTCATGTCTATGTAATTCGTAGTTCAATACTACGTATTGTTGAGTTGTCATTTTGTATGAAAAAGCTGAAAATCATGAATTGTCATGTCTATATAATTCGTAGTTTAATACTACGAAATGTGAAGTTGTCCTTTCGTCTGAAAAAGCTGAAAATCATGTGACATTACACTTTTCTGTGGAGTTGTCATTTTGTATTGTTGAGTTGTCATTTTGTATGAAAAAGCTGAAAATCATGAATTGTCATGTCTATATAATTCGTAGTTTAATACTACGAAATGTGAAGTTATCCTTTCGTCTGAAAAAGCTGAAAATTATGTGACATTACACTTTTCCGTGGAGTTGTCATTTTGTATGAAAAAGCTGAAAATCATGAATTGTCATGTCTATGTAATTCGTAGTTTAATACTACAAAATGTGAAGTTGTCCTTTCATCTGAAAAAGCTGAAAATCATGTGATATTACACTTTTTCGTTTGTCATTTTGTAAGAAAAGGCTGAAAATCATGAATTGTCATGTCTATGTAACTCATAGTTTAATATTATGTATTGCGGATTTGTAATTCGTAGCATAATATGACGATTTATGTTATATGTTGTAGTCATTTTATGTCTTCAAAAATTTAGTAAAAGCAAATATTTCTTTCAACTTGGATATTTTTTAAGTAAAAGTAAATGACTCAACCTCGTACACTAGTGTGTTACTGTGGAAAAGCTTGTGCGCTGCAAACTTGTTGGGAAGGTCGTGATCTTGGACGTGGCTACTGGATGTGTATGAACCAGTTATACAAGGTTTCAGGTGAACCTATGTGTGAGTTTGATGAATGGGCTGATGAACAATGTTACCAAGAATGCTATAGAGAACGAATGCTAAATCTTCATAATATGTGGTTAGCCCAAGCAGAACAAGAAAGCCGACTCAATAGATTAATGGAAGAAATGAGGGAGGAGCTGAGGGAGGTAAAAGAGCAGAATGAAATTTTGCAGCAATGAAGGAACAAAGAAAAAATATAAACAGGAAATTGCGGAGCTTAAGGCGAGAGTGAAAGAGTTAGAAGACGTAAAAGAACGACTGCTAGAACAATTTAAATGGTTAGAACGCAGAATAAATGGAAGCCTGGACTAAACAATTCCTACTATGTGTTTAGTTTATTTTTATGTTTGTCTTTCTGATTTACTCATGTTTAAGTAGCATTTAAGTTTAAGTTTAAGTTTAAGTGGAAGAGTATGTTTGTGTTTGTGTTGTACTAATTTAAGTCTAAGCGGAAGATTATGTTTGTGTTTGTGTTGTACTATTATAAGTTTCAGTAGCATTTAAGTTTAAGTCCTTGTATTCTTATATGAAACAGAGCCCGTGAACACACACACAGTGCCATACTACGATTTATGTTATACGTTGCCTATAATATGATGATTTATATTGTAGTTTACTTTGTTGTTTCTTTTGTCAAGTGCTTCTATTAGTTGTATTGTTTGTTATTGTGCTATGCGTGTAAGGTATGTGTTTGAGTAGTTTCGTCTAAGTATAGATGTTAAAACGCAATAAATATTATTATTCGCAATAGATGTTATTATTAGAAACGTAAAGCACTATTTACACAAGGCTATATACATAAGCAATTAAGTGAGTGCCGCATGCTGTGTGCTTTAGTGTTGCTGCTGGCTTAAGTCGCATCCCTTGTCGGTCGGGCACACTATCTGGATCATCATCGTTAAGCCGCCTTTTTATGTGAGGATGTGCAGCAGCATCAACAACACAACTGGCAGGGTCGGAAGAATAGGCCTTCGGGCCGTCACCAACCTATAAAATAATAAGTAATGTTAGATAAAATAAGATAGATTTTTATTTTATAGCAGTAAGAAATTATTTCTCTCACAATGGTCTCATCGACCTCCTGCGTATATGTCTCGATGGTCTGCTCATCACCGCATGTAATATGCTCAAAGATGGGCTGGGACGAAGACTGCCTAAAAAAGATGTAATTAATTTATCGCAGCGAAAGGAAAATAATATAGAATTGAAATATGAAAGTAATACAAACATACCGCATCAACTAATGGGGACGATGGATAACTCAACCTACGACTGCCATCCACATCACGGGTCGGCCGATGCTCAGCTGCGGTAGATGTGCAAGTGAAGTACTGATCTACATCCCCGTCAAAGGAACCCATGATTGACAATGCTCCCGACGGGGTGATCTACGACGTTGGCAATGACAACTGAAGGCTATATGAGGGCATGCTGCTGGAAGGGTCAGCTGGATGAGGCATATAACCCTGCTGGTCATCTCCAAAACCCCCAACTCCGAACTCCTCATGATGTGCATCGGCAGGTGGGTCGACAAGTTCCTCAACGCCCCCTTGCTAGCCACCTCCTCATCGTGCCCTGCGAGCTCTGCCTGCTGCCCTAGCTCTTGCACGTGGGACTGGCCTACCCCTCTGGTATGCATCTAGAGCCGCATACTCAGGCTCACGCTCTAACCTCTGGCTATCTCTCGCCTGCAACAGTGTCAAAGTGAGCTATCTCCCGTAAAAAATCAACAAATCTAGGATTGTCGAAATACTGCTGAATCTCCTGTCCAAACTGGTAGATGCGGTGAAGCACAATAGCCTGTGCAATTATTCAATTAGTAATTAAATGTCACGACCCGGATTTCCTCCACCATCGGGATCGTGATGGTGCCTACTCGTGGTAGCTAGGCAAGCCAACTCACTCACCATTTTCATGTTCACACCATCATTTTTGTTCTCATATTTAATAGTAAGAAATGACACTCAAAATTTTTAAATGCGGAAGTCTTTCGAATAAGAGATGAATAATAATAATGTAAGGCAACTGACATAAATCCTCTACCCAAGATGTGGAGTCACAAAATCACGAACTACTAAGGAACAACTATACATAATGGTCTGAAAGAAAATAAACAATAACCGTCTGTCTCGGAACAATGAGACCACAACAATAACAAAATAAATAGAGGAGACGCCGGGCCTGCGGACGCCTGCAAACTACCTCAATCAAGGAAATATAGTAATCCCAATAGTACTATACTGCTGCTGCTCCTGCTCAAAACATGGACCTGTGCAAAAACGCACAGAAGTGTAGTATCAGCACAATCCGACTCCATGTGCTGGTAAGTGCCTGGCCTATCCCGGTGAAGTAGTGACAAGCCTAGGACCAGACACTCACGTAAACCTGTGCAGTTCTATATATGTATATACCACAAAATAACATAATTATCGAATAACACAACTAACAAAGGAGGTATCATGATGGGGGAACACAATCAGCAACACA